>PVKS010034275.1:0-21015 GCA_004027875.1 Aplodontia rufa | reverse complement strand
GGGTACCGAGAAGTCTATGGTGGAGACTGGCGGACACCAGCTGAGACGGCTACAAGGTCAAGGTGCCCAGGACCCAGTGCAGATGTTAGAGACTCAATGGCCAGAGACTTTAGTGCTTGGAGGAAACTCCTCTCTGAGCCTCAGTTTGCTCATCCAGAAAGTGGGGATGATAATAAGACCAAACTCATGAGTCTGTTTTTGGAATTAAGTAGAGGGGCTCTGCGTATGAAAGTGTTTAGTACATAAATGTTTGCTATTGTCTGAAGAATAATTTTTGCACGCATGCTTTCTATTTTGTAAGACTGAGTAGGCAGAAGAATTTCTGAATAATGACCAGAGATTAGGAAATAGGTCTTTGTAACAACAACAAAACAACAAAAATCATTAATTTTTTTAAACAGGTGAAAAAAATTGTGTTCTATGTATTTATGGTGTACAATACAATGTTTTGATGTCTGCATACGTTGTGGAATGATTGAATCAAGCTAATTGACATATCCATCATCTCGCCTATGTGTTATTTGCGTGTGTGTCATTTTCAAGTGTATAATTCCATTTTAACTATTGTCCCCAGGCCATGCCGTGGATCTGCAGAACTCATTCGTCCTGGCTAAATGAAGCTCCATACCTTTGACCAAGGTCCACCTCCCGTCTCATCCCCCACCAGCCCCTGGCAACCAGCTCTCCTCAGCCTCTGTGAGTTGGGCGTTTTTAGATTACAGATATAAACGAGATCTTGCAGCATGTGTTTCTGTGTGCAGTTTATTTCACGTAGCATAATGTCCTCCAGGACGCTTGGCCTGATGTCCTCCATGTTGTCACAAATGACTGACAGCCTTTCCATCTTTTGATGGCTGAATTTATTCTGATGTCTCTCTGCCGCGTTTTGTTTATCCACTCATTAGGTGATGGGACTTTGACAGGAGAAACTTCCATTCCCGTTTTAGTTGGGTTCCTTCAGGACAGGCCCTGAGTCAGGGACTTGGGTGCAGTGATTTGGTTGGTAACCCCAGGCAGCACAGTGGAAGATGGAAGAAAAGAGAGGGAAGGGTACTCCCGTTGTGTGGAAATACCTTGAAACTGTCCTCCCAAGGACAGGAGCAAGCTGGGGGGTTACACACTGAGCCTTCTCTCCTTGCTTAAGGGTGAGCCCGCGGTGGCTAACTCTCCAGCATTTTGGACTGTCCCACACATGCCCTGAGCAGGCTCCTCCAGCCAGAAAAAGTCCTCTGGGAGGTGTAGGAGTTAGGAAGCAGGTGACATGTATGGATGTGTGGAAGTATTGCAGAACCAGCTGGGGGTCTCCCCTGTGGGCCCCAGGAATACATGTGTGGCAATGACAGTACCAGCTGCTTTTGCTTTGGTCTTTGGCTACAGGTTGGGGAAAGGGAACCCCCCTGTCTGTATTCCTCACTACTACTCCATCTCGGGAGAAGTGCAATAGATTGTGTTGCAATTCAGACATATCCATTGTCCCTCCTTCAGGAAGCTTAAACGTCCCCCCTCTTGGAAAGCAGGTTTGGCCACAGGACTTGCTTTGGTCAATGGAATGAGAGCACCCTTCCCTGAGTGGCCCAGGGTACAGAGCCCACAGCCAACCCACAGTGCACATGGGAACAAGATACTTCTGTGGTTATAAGCCATTGAGAATTTGGGCTTTTGGTTCTTACTTCCTTCTTCAACCAAGACTGACAAATAGAAGGATTATTTATCTAGCCACCTGCAGTGGCTCACCCCTGTAATCCCAATACCTTGTGAGGCTGAGGCAGGAGGATCAAAAGTTGGAGACCAGCCTCAGCAATTTAGGCCCTATGCAAATTACTGAGACTCTATCTCAAAATTAAAAAAAAAATATAAAAGGATAGGGATGTGGCTCGGTGGTTTAATGCCCCTTGGTTCAATTCCTGTTATTACAAAAAAAAAAAAAGAAAGAAAGAAAAACAGACTGGTTTGTCTGATTGGTGATTTGGGTAAAGGACACTGGACATGGCTTGGCTCAGCTCCTTTCTGACTCTATCTTCAAATCTGCTTGACTGCTGAGGGGGGCCTTTCAGGTTAGCTTTGGACCTTGGACCGTGCAGTAAGGTACTTGTGTCTGTCAGGGACAGCTTGGAATTCGCCTGTGGGCCATTGATGTGGTACTCAAGTCTAACTTGGGCATGAAGATTCCTAGCACTTCCATCTGACTGATGCCTAAGTTTGCGGCATATTTTAACTTCATGCTTATTAACAGTAAAACACACATTTTGATTTCCTCTCTTAGTCTTTGGTGCCTATCTCCAAATCGGTTCCTGGCTTGAGGGGGTACAAAGGTATTACCTATTAAAACACTTTCTGCACCCTCCCCCAAATCTCTATGTACCTTCAGTTTCATAGATTTTAATCAAAACCATCAACTTCTGATTCCCCCTCTCTGCTACTTTGTGAGAGGCAGAACATGTGTAGATAATTCATTAGTTGGTCAGGGTAAGTAACGTGAGTTGCTGTAGAACAAAACAGAAAGATCAGACCTCACGGCTGAACAAGATCAATGTTGTCCCACATCCCCATCCTGACTTCGGGGGGCTGGGAACTGCCCCCCCTGTGTTCGGCAGTGTTCATTCATGTTCTCCCTCTGCTCTCTCCTGGGTCCCTTTGCTGTAACTACCCTCCCCTCCTTTCAGGAAGAAAACTGTTCCAGTGGAAATGCCAACAGAAAGAAGAGGCAGGTCTCAGCTTTGGGATTTCAAAATAGATTTTTGAAATGGATGGTTTGAGAGAGAAGTCTCTGTCTTTCAAGCCTGGTCTTTTTACCTCTCAAAGTCGAAACCCTGCTTGACTCTGGACATGAAGCCTATGCCCTACAAAATCCAGAGGTTCAAAGGAATCAGGGTGAGCTGGGCCAGTCTGTCACCCACACCCAGGAGAGATGAATACAGTGACTGCAGAGGGCAGAGGGCAGAGGAGGCAGCTGGAGAGGAGAACAGCTGAGCCAGGGTCTCTGGAGGGTCCTTGTCCCTTGTATCCCCCCAAATGGTGCCTCAGGGAAGAAAGTTGGGGACACACAGTTCCAGGTCCTGGGGACAGCTGAGAGAGGAAGAG
The DNA here is from genome assembly GCA_004027875.1 of Aplodontia rufa. Lineage (NCBI taxonomy): Eukaryota > Metazoa > Chordata > Mammalia > Rodentia > Aplodontiidae > Aplodontia > Aplodontia rufa. The sequence goes on along the minus strand of PVKS010034275.1, from coordinate 17,934 downwards.
ATTTGTGCCTCGCTGCTCTTTGGAGGCCCTGGTGGCTGCCGTGTTGCACTGTCTGCCTCGCAGCAAGGTGCAGGAGTGTGGCTTGGTTTCTCCTCCGCAGGCTGGAGTCAGCAGTCAAGAGTCCCAAGGCTTCAGAGCCCTGCGGGAGCAGCCAAGGTTTGCTTTGCCCTTGACCGAGGCAATCTGGGTGGATCAAGGACTGAGAATCAGATGGAACAACTCGGTGGAGGCTGGCTGGGATTGACAGTGACAGCCAAACATGGGCCCAGAGAAAGATATCTGAGCAAGTGCCAGCAGGACCACAATGACAAGGACCGAAGACCAGATGCCTGGATATACAGAAGGCCCAGGAGTTTATGTCCCGGACAGAATGCAGGACTGAGATACTGAGGTTCTATTTCTGAGAACAAAACGTTAAGCTTTTTTGTCCCTTCTTCCCTAGTAGATTGGGACTGTCCAAACCAAAGCACCCTAAAAGGTCCTCAAAGACAGGGTATATCATTGGAAGGGACATAGCAGGATAGGACACTCTGCACCTAACCATCCTGTGTGACCTTGAACTGGTTGTTTCCTCTTTCTGGTTCTCATTTTTCTTGTCTGTAAAATGAGATGTAATACTATCCACTTCACGAGTGTGTGCTGAGAATCAAATGCAAAAGTACCTAGTTCAGGGGCTAGCACCCATTAAGGACTCAGCAAATACTGAAACTTCCCTGCCCTTCCTTTCTGAGGTCATTGCCAATGTTGAAACACGGTAATTCTTTGCAGGAAGTGTGGGTACATGGAACTATGTATAGCAGCACCTGGAAAATAAAACAAAATAAAATAAAGCCCTCCTTCCCTCTGTGAGGAAGCAATAAAACCTAGGACAAGGCACAAAACACACAATGAAAACAGACTTAAGAGCAGGGTAGGGGCCGGGGGCAGGGTGAGGGCAGTGACGGCACGAAATGAAAAACAACAACTCAATACCCTGCTATCATCCTTCATCAAACGACAGAAATAGAAACCAGACAAACATTATGTGAAGGGCAGAAGGGTTGGCAAGGTCCCGGCCTATAGGAAAAACCCAGGTTCAATAATGTTGCGAGCAGAGGGAGGTAGGGAAGTGAGGTCGAAGTCAGCCGCAGGATTTGCGTCCGATGGCTGGTTTTACAGTCCTAATGAGGCTTAAACACCTCTCGGTCCATTTTTGCTGAATTCACTTTCTCATTAGGCTCCATCCGCTCCCAGATCAGCCAGCCACATGGCAGGATTGCTTCCACTTCCTCCGGCCGAGGAATTATCAAGGGTATTCTCTGCCTTTCTTTTTTGGGAAAAGAAAGCTTTGGCTCAGAAAACAGTCTCTTCTATTTATATCCACTGTTCTCTGATTAGAGAGAGGATCGATGCTGGGGACAGACTAGGACTCTGCTCTGTTTAGAGGAGGGCATGGTTAAGGCAGCATTCTAAGCCCAGCTGCTCTGCCCTGGGTCTTTATCTGTTCCTCGGGGAGTATTCAGGCCTGAAGCTACGTTTTTTGATATCTTCAGGATTGTTGAAATTTCCACATTTTGTGGCAAGCTCTCTGCTAGGTGCTAGGGACACAATGAAGACAGTGCTTCCGTTCTCAAAGAGTTCCTAACTAAAGTGACTTATACCACCACCAGCTTGTCAATGGCTGTCACTAGCTAGAGTACTGGGTTAAGTAAATAGCATTTGAATGGGTCCTACCTGAGATCTATTATCTCCTAAGGGCCATAGCTAGGTCCGCTGGCCCCATTTCCAGATGGGCAGCTAACTGAGTTCACTGTTTATTTGAAGATCACAACTATGGGTCCTGGCAGTGATCCTGGTCCTTCCACTCTAAAATCGGCACTGGATTTTCTCCTACTAGCTGCCAAGTCCACTATGCCAAGCTCCTCCTAGAAAGGAGGACTCAAGAATTTGCACACCTTTTATCAGAAACCATATCCTGGGAAACTCCTCCTCATTTTTAAAGGCCTGGGTGGAATGTAACATTCTAGGTGAAACCTGTTCTGTCTGCCCCAGGCACAGGGAGTAGCATCTCCTGTACACTTATAGCTTTCGGCACACACAATAATCATATTAATAAGGGTAATGAATGTAGTAATAGTAGTACAAAGGTCCATGTCACCAGTTATTGAGCGTGTCTGTGAACCTGGTGTCATGCTAAGGGCTTTATGTGCATTATTCAATGCTAAAAGAACACCAGGGGAGACACCCTTACTACCCTCTGCTTAAAGATTCTATCAGATAGGAGTTGAGTTTAGCTGCATGTTGAAACCTGTCTGGAGAGGCTTAACCAAATGTGGACGTATTCTCTCAAATAACAATGTTAGACAGGCTTGGGTGGCCTGCAGGCTCCTCAGCCCTGTTCTTAGCGCTAGCTTTGCGGCTGTGGAGACAGGGTGTCTGCTGCTTTTCTGATCTGTGTTCTAGACAGGAGGAAGGGTGAAGTTCAAAGGGCAAAGGATGAAGGGTGAGGAGCCTTTTCTTCTTATGGTCTTGTCTTATCAGGTGGGAAGGAATACCATCCCCTTCCTACATCTTGAAGGCCACAACTGTGTCGTGGAGCTACCCTTAGCTGCCAGGGAGCCTAGGATCTCCTTTTTCTTTTAGAGCACACTGGGGCTTTGTTAGTAAGGAGGAAGAGAATGATACTGGTTTGGCAATGAAGAAAGAGGGGCTCAGAGATGCTAAGGTTTTTGCCTGGGTCAGGCTTAAGGCAGTCAGCCTGGAATCCATGTCTGATAGCAGAGTGCATGTTCTCACAGCCCTGAGGGACAACCTCCTTACCATGAAGCATTGCAACTGTCTCTTTCATTTGTTCAACCTTCCTCCCTAGGTCAGGTACCATTTGGTACCAAGAATATATTATATTCACCCCGATATTCCAGATGCTTGCTTATAATTTGTTAAATGGACAAATGAATAAATCCTAGGCTTGCAATAGTTTATGCAACTAAAATTGCTTTCTAGGAAAATCTTCTTTATGTCCTTTTATTCCATAATACTTAATAACTACCTGTTCCCAAATAAGTAGCTGCAGACATACACGAAAGAACTACCTTGGTCTTTGTGCTGCCCCAGACACATTTCTACTGTTCTTAGGCTTCTGTTCTCGCTCATGCTTGTTTACAGAGCACGGTCCAATTTCTCTTTGTTTTGCCAGGTCATTCAAACATTCCTATACTGCATTGCTCTATTTCTTAGGGACTTGAGCGCTACTTGAATAACAATAATTTGAGTCACAAGCAGCTTAGATCCCAAATCTCATTTCTTGCTTGGTCACGGGGCAGCCCAGAAGGACCTAACATCACTTAGTTTTCAGTGTTTTAGCATGGCGTGTAGGGAGGAGAGAAGAATTCTTCAGATACCAGTTTTAGTAAGTAAATTTTTCAGGAAATCAATTGCTGAAGTGCCCAGATTAAAAAAGGAAAGAAAGAAAAGAAAAGAAAAGAAAGGAAAGGCATTGCTATTCCATAGGCCACCAGGAAGCATCCTCATTTTCCTTGGAAGTCATATTGCTTGGATGACAGGGTAAGGCTTCATCTGCACAGGACACTGCCAATTGGGCACCCTCAACTTAGGATGGGGCGAATTCAGCTCAAGAATGATTTCGAAGGTAGTTGGACTTTCACCTTGGTGATGTTAAGAGATGTCTGGGTTTCTCCTTCCAGCACCCTGGACCTCTGGCCAGTAGCTTACTGTCACTAATGGAATTAGGTGATAAATATTACTGTATATCAAGCAGTTACTATGTCAGGCAGTTTGAGTGCTTTATTTTGTCTCATTTAATGCTTAGAACAACATTGTGACTATTGTAACTGCTATCTTACAAATGAGGAGTATGAGGCTTATTGAGAATAAATAATCTGTTTAACACAGTGGTTACACCAAAGAGTGATTTGGGTATTTATCCCATCTGAATTTTTAGTAGCCCTATCCAAGTCACCTTATATTAAAAAAAAACCTTCAGTAATAGTGATAATGATATTCTTTGCTTTTAACAATGCACATTTTGCTCACTTTCATTTAAAATGTGAATGAAATGATAATGTTAATACTAATAGTAGCTAGCGTTTATTGAGACATTACCATAGGTCATTCTGACCAAAGTTCTTTATTTTTTAGAGAGAGCGACAGTGAGAGAGAGAATCAATTTTATTTAGTTTTTCATGTGGCTTTCAGTGCTCCGAGTCTTTGTTGTGTTCATGGTGCTGTGGTTTGGACTCACGTATGCCAGGCAAGCGAGGTAACCGCTGAGCCACTGCTCCAGTCCCTGTCCAAAGTTCTTAATGTGTGATAATTCATGCAATTCTTATAATAACTGTTTCAGAAGGGTGATATTATCACCCTGATTTTCAGGCAAAGAATATGAGGAATAGAGAGGTTAAGCAGATACTCAGAGCAGCTTCCATTAGGCAGCATGACTTGCAAGTGGCAGAACTAAACAAATATTGTATTACAGCGTAAGGATGAAATGCCATATGCTGGCTAGGAAAACCCAGCTTCAGGGCAAGTCCTCCAGTCCTTTCCAACCAGTATGCAGGCTCTTGCTTACCTGTGTAAAGGAACCCTTGGTCACCACTGGTTCATCATTACATGGGCAGTAGGTGTTCAAGTCTGGCTTCCCACCTGGGTTGGTCTGACTTTGAAGCAGGAGTTTTACTTCTGTCTTGTTCCAGCTCCAGCAGTCTAAATCCAAGTCCAAAGGACAAGTCATAGAGTGGCTGTAAAGGACCTTAGAAATCATCTAACCTAGTGGTTGTCAATCTCTGGACTATTGACATTCTGGGCTGGACAGCTTTCTTGTGGGGACTGTCCTGTAGGACATTGAGAAACATTCCTGACCTCTGCTCCCTAGATGTCAGCAATCCCCACTCACTCAATTCGATAGTACAAAATGTCTTCAGACGTTGGCAGATATGGGGGTGTTGGTGTTAGAAAGGCACAAATCTGTTTCTCGTTGAGAACTAATGATCCAAACCATCCCATTTCCCAGATGTTGGAGTTGGGAGATAAAGTAACTTGTTTAAGGTAATCAGCAAGGCCAAGACTAGAATCCATGTCATTTATGCAACATTCCCCCCTCCCCCGCATAAAATACTGGGTACAATATGAAAATCAGAGAAAGTAAGAGGCAATTCTTGTCATTTACAGTCCGGTAGGAGAGATCTATTGCACAAACTGCACGTAGCTGATAAGAGATAAAGTGCTTCTCGGGCAGCCAGGTATAAAGAATGTGATCTGGCATCCTGCCAATCGGCCACGTTTTTGGTGCAGGACTTTACCAAGCTTTAGGTTCATCAATGACATGGTGATCATGGTCTTTACCTCACTAACCTCGAAACGGGTTTGTAAATGTGTTGTGCAAAACGTAAAGCTCTTAAGACATCAGGTATTCTTAAGATCGTCGGGGATGGGATAATAATTATGACTAGAGTCAGAGCTCTCAGAACTGGGTGTAGGGTAGGCTTCATTCCAGATTCGAGATCCCGATTCTTGAGCGGGAGAGAAAGCAAGCAAAGACCCCCGCCCTTCACCCCTCCAGTCCCCGCCCCGGCCTACAAAGTGTCCCTGCCGCTCCAGGAACCAGAGCAACCAGATGGGTGAACTCGGGTCACAACTCCGCACAACTAGTCCTGCAAGCGGGAGCTGCTCCCGGCCCTCGGGCCGCTCAAGCTCCGCCTGCTCCAGGCCACGGCCCCGCCCCGCAAGGCCTGGGATCCCGCCCGCTCCGAGGCGGCCGGCACTCCAGCCGCTCCCCGCCTCCAGGACAGTCCCGGGCGGGCGCCGGAGATTCCCGAGCTTCCCCGACCCCTTCCCGGCTTCCCTCGGGCGAGGGGGCGGGGGCGGCGAAGGTTGCCGAGGGGCGCAGGCTCCGCCCCCCGCGGGCTGGGCCGCCGGCGCCGCCGCCCCCTCGCCGCAGCCTCCCGCGCGGGCCGAGTCCCTCAGCCCAGTCCCTCCCTCCGCCCCTCTCTCTCTCTCTTTCTCCCTCTCTCTCCCCGCCTTCCCGGTGCTGCCACAGTGGCGGGTCGGCGGATCCCGGCCAGTCAGCTCGTCCCAGCCTCGCGCCCCTCCTCCCCCAAATAAACAGCCCTCCCCACGCCTCGGGAGCCCGGACCGCCCCCTTCCTCCGCGGCCGGCGTGTTGTGAGGGAGCGTGTGAGCGAGCGCGGGCCGGCGGCCACCCGGGCGCGAGAGGCGGGGCGCGGCGGGCCGGCCGGGCGGCGCGTGTGCGTGCGGAGGCGCGAGCGAGTGCCCGTGGCGACCGCCTGCGGCCCCGCGCCGACGAGCCGGCGGGCGGGCGTGCGGGCGAGGGCGGCGGGCGCGAGCGGCGAGGGCGCCGGGCCCGCGCGCACGCACGCACGCACGCGGGGGGCGGGGCAGGCGCGCGCCCGCCTGTCGCGACAGTCGGGGCCGAGGCCCAGGGGGAGGTGGCCTGTCGCGGGTCGCCCGGCTCCCGGAGGCGAGGGGGGCGCGGGCGGATGGCGGAAGGCGCCCAGCCGCAGCAGCCTCCTCAGCTCGGGCCCGGCGCCGCTGCCCGGGGCATGAAGCGGGAGTCGGAGCTGGAGCTGCCGGTGCCCGGAGCGGGAGGAGACGGAGCCGAGCCCGGCCTGAGCAAGCGGCCGCGCACCGAGGAGGCGGCGGCCGACGGCGGCGGGATGCAGGTGACCGCGCGGGACCCGGCGCCCGGTTACCGCGGGGTGCGGGGCGGGGCCGGGGGGCGGCCCGGGCTCGGCGGCGTGGAGACGGCGGGGCTGGGTGGGGGGGTCCCGGCGGGAGGTGGGGCAGGAGGGGCGGGCCGGGGCCTGGCTGGAAGGAGGGGCGAGCAAGGGCTGCAGGAGGGTCGCGCTCGCGAGCGGCGAGGGAGTGGGGTCGCGGGGGACTCGGGAGGGGCCCTCGCTTCGCTCCTGGGGAGAGCGGGGGGTCCGGGGTCTGTCGCCCCGAGCAGAGTAGCGGCCGGGCGGAGCCGGGGACGCGGGCACTTGGTGGGCGAGTCCCCGCCGACGGGCGCCTTTTGGGCAGCCCTGGCACCCGCTGGGATGGGGTGGAGAGGCGTGAAGCGACGGAACTCCTCGAGAGAGCCAAAGGGGATGTGGCTTCGGTTGTGGGTTAAATCAGTTACACCGGGAGTGTGTGAGAAGTACACGGAGTTTGGTGGTGGCGTGGGGACACCGTGCTGCCCAGGCTCATTAGTGGCACATGCTAATGAATCTGAAGGGAGCCATTGGACATATCCCTCCTGTACCTTGCCAGTTGCATCCTGCATCGCTAGGACTCGGATAGCTCTTTGATGCCTTGGGGTACAAAAGATTTGTAGGGCTATTCGAAGATTGGATTCCAAGTTGTGGACTCAAGGATGAGCTGGCTGATGTGGGCAGGGAACGGGAAAGGTGTTGATGATGCCAGTTACTTTGTAGTTTGAGGAAGGGCTTGAAACCTTTGCAGGTTTTGGGATTTGTACTCTGATCAGAGAACAGGGTGCTGGAAGATGGTGAGACGCATCCAGATGCAGTTGCCTGTACACATGTGCCTAATTCTGTTAGAATGATAGAATGTTAGAGATAGAAGGGACCAAAGGCATCATCGTCTCTTCCAGGGGTTCTTAGTCTGGGTAGACTTGGAAGAATCTTATACAGATTAGTTTATGTGCAGTTTCTGGTGGAGAAGGGTGAGTAATTTTGATCATTTTTTGGGAGGTGGACTCAAGTTCCAACGTATTTTAACCACCTCATTTTATAGATGGGAAATCAAAAGTCCAGAGAAGCCTAGTAACTTGCCTAAGGCCACCCAGTTAGCTGGTTGTACAACTGAAGCGAGGAGCCCTGTCTTCTAATTCCTGTTCTTGTGCACTCCCCGTTACACCGCTCTTGGGAATCTCTGCAGTGCTGAAAGACTTCCTGTGCTCTGCTGCGTGCTCTTCAAGGCTCTGCCTGACTTCCTGTGCTAGAGATGGAGCTGCACTTAAGCCTGGCATGCTTGTTGTGTGCCTCTTGGTCTCCTGTTGCTTGTGGCTTAGGTAAAGTGACCCTCTTGGAGTTTATTTTTGGATTCTGTTTGTTTCTTGCTTGCTTTTATTCTCCATGAGAACTCTCTCATGTAGAGGGATTGTGAGAAGTAAAAGCTCAGGGCCCTGGAAAAAAATATAGAGGGATACAGGGAGACATCAGGAGATGTGGGTTAACACTGGGTGATAGGGAAGGGAGACTGGAAGGAAGTACTGGTGAGCGTGTTCCACTTGGTGTGTGCATATGGCTCCATAGGCACATATGTGTTCATTTATTATTTCTGGCAATGATAATTATTATGATTCCCATTTCCCTTTCTCCATTTCTACCTGTGGCCTGTTATTTACTAGTTGCCTTCAAATTAGCTGAGGATAGTGATATTTGGAAATGGAATAGTGTGTAGGGACTATGCAGAGGAAGGGGTGCATTAGTTCCTTTGGGCATAATTGGGTAATGTAGAACTATCCCACAGAGAATCTTTGTTTCACTGTATATTATGGATGTTATTCATTTTTTACTTCATTCCTTCTCATATTGTAGTTCTATGACACCATGTCACATAGGACTTCAAATCAGTGATTTAGTTCCTTGCCTTCAACTATCTTTATGATTCTAGGGAAATCCCTTATTTTGGGACTTCTGATTCCTCATTTGTAAGATAAAGTGTTTCTATAAGATGATTTCTAAGATATCTTCTAAAATAATAAGTGAAGTTCCCTGTCTTTTTTTTTTTTTTTTAAATAAGTATTAGGGGTTGAACCCAGAGGTTTTACCATTGACCTATATCCCTAGCCCTGTATTTTTATTTTGAGATAGGGCCTCACTCAGTTGCTGAGGGCCTTGCTAAGTTGCTGAGGTGGCCTTGAACTTGGCAATCCTCCTGCCTCAGCCTCCCAAGTCACTGAGATTATAGGTTTGTGCTACTCTGCCAGGCTAAATTCTGTCCTTAAGGCACATATGATCTAGGTGCGGAGACAAATGGATAAAATGTTTTTAAAAAGTGTGTGTGTATATATAAAATATTCATCTAACTAATGTTTATTGAGCAGCTGCAACATGCCAGGCACTGTTTTAGCCCTAGGGGATACAGTGGTGAACAAAGAAAGGCCCTGCTCTCTCAGATCTAATATTCTAATGGAAAGTGGTATCTCATAAAGGTAACTATTACTATGTGGCGACAAAAGAAGAAAAGTTAATCAGGGAAAGAGATAGAGAAAGATGAAGATGGTAGAGGAAGGCCTCTATACATACATGTTCTTGGATGAGATGAGCAGCCAGCCATTGAGAGGTTTGAAGGAGCTGGGGGTGTGGTTCAGTGGGAAAGTGCCTCATAAAGTGCTTCTGGTTCAGTTCCCGGTACCAAACAAAGATTTGAGGGAAGAGGGTTCAGGTACAGGGAACCAAGAGTGCAGAGGCACCGAGAGAGAAGTGTGCTTGGTGAGTTGGAGGACATGAGACCAGAGCAGGAGCAGCTGGTGTGGCCATTCTCTGGAGATGGTGTCAGTGGTTTAGAAATGCCTGTAGGCACCTTGTAAGTATACACTGTGAAAAGCTGCAAGTCTTCTACGTTTTTGGTATAAAGCATGTGTTTTTCCTTATATCCTAATACAGTGGAGTTTTTCTGAAGTCCTAGCACTTTCCTTAATAAAGCTTTCCTTGACAGCTAGAACTTACTTTTGCCTCCTGATATGTTGATGCTTATTTATGCATTCTTTTATTATCCCTTAATGACTTTATATTATTATTTCTCCAGTAAAATAGTAAACTCTCAAAAGACAGGGATTATATTTCTTTTGTGTTTATCTTCCATAATAACCTGACAGTTTTGATACTTGGTAAGTGTTGAATGCTTGTTAAATTAAAGTTGAAATTTATCTTTTTTTTTCAATTTCTTCTGACAGATAATTTAATTTTTTATCTGTTTTTTTTGTTTTTCCTCTACTTAGTTGTGTATGTGGTGCTGGGGGTCAAACCCAGGTCCTTGCACATTCCAGGCATGTGCTCTACCACTGAACTACCTCTTTGGACCCAAATTTACTTTTTTCAAATAGGTAAGGGCTTAAAGAAAATCATGAAATTCTGAGGTGAAGGAACCATCACAAAATCCCCCAGTCCCTTTGAGTGCCAAAGGATTAGCCCCTTTTTACAGAATAAAGTCATTTTCGGGGGTTAGTTTTCCAAGGCTAGTTTCTAAATAGAGGTCCATCTGTTAGCTTCAGATTCTAAAACTGAATTCTGTTGGGTTGCAGTCTGAGCTTTTGGGGGTTAAATTGTTACTTTTCGTAGTGGAGCTCAGGGGACTTTAGAGTCCCTGGTGCCAGTTTTATATTATAGCCCTTAGGCTCAGAAATCCAAGGGGAGAGAAGCTGGGTTGGTGCTTTCAAGGCAGTATAAAAAAGCTCTCTGCAGGTGGAAGAGGAGTCATTGCAGCCCTGGAAATGGAGAAATAGAGAAACCTGAACCATGGAGCAGAAGGGAAGAAACATTAAGTTTGAAAATTGAGATGTGGTTTGATAACCATAGTTAGTTTCTTTTTCTTTTCTTTCTTTCTTTCTTATTTTTTTTTTTGGTCCTGGGAATTGAACCTGGGGTGCTTAACTACTGAGCCACATTCCCAGCCCTTTTTATTTTTTGTTTTGGGGCAAGGTCTTGCCAGGTTGCTTAGGACTTCACTATGTGGCTGAGGCTGGTTTTGAACTTTCGATCCTCCTGCCTCAGCCTCCCACGCTGCTGGGATTATGGGTCTACTGTGCTTGGCTGTAGTTAGTTCTTGAAGAGAGTACTTGGAAATAATTTATGCAAACTTGGTGGAAAGTTAAATGAGTTATGTGTATAGATGTGTCAGAGGCTAAGTCTGATTTATCAGATATGCTGGGAAATGAGTTCTTTTGTCACTTTTCTAGTGAATAAACAATTCAGGTAAGAAAAATTCTATCTTCGTTCAACTTTTTAGGAACATAGTTGCTGTATAAGGTCAGATACATATTAATGATTGCTTATAGCTTTCAGCAAAATGCTTTATGTCAGTGAAGTGTTGGTTTGGATTATCGTATGGCTGAGTAACTGTGACTATAGCATCATAACTCCAGTTTAGCTATGTGACTAGTTTGTGTTAGCAGGTGGCTCGTGGTGGGGAGACTTTCTTCCTGGTCTCAGGCAAAGGGTTCCAGGCCGTCTGTACTTGCCTTGTGGGTGCTGTCTGTTGAGTAGTCTGTCCTCCCACTTGCTGACAGTACACATGGCGCTGCCCTTGAGTAGAGTTACACAGACTTCCTTTTCTTACAAGCAATTTCGTGAACAGCATCTCACTAAAATTACTGACATTTCATTTCTGCCTTAGTCTTCTGAGGCTGCCACATCAGAATACCATAGACTAAACGGACATGTATTTCCCACAGTTCTTGGTGGGAAGTCCGCGATTGGGTGCCAGCAGATTTGGGCTCTGGTGAGGGCCTGCTTCCTGGCTTGTAGACAGCGCCTCCTACTGTGCTCATGTGGCCTTTCCTCCGTGTGTGGTGAGAGGAGGGGCAAGTGAAAGCTCTTCTGATTAAGGATACTTCTCTTGGTATGGAGGCCCCAGCCCCATGACCTCGTCTAAATCCTCATTGTCTCCCAAAGGCCCCATCTCCAAATACCATCACCTTGGGGCTTAGGACTTCAGTATATGGATTTTGGGAGGACAGAAGCATTCAGTTCACAACACTACCAGAGTGGTTAATATTATAGATGGAGAAATTGAGGCACAGTCATATAAAAATCACTAATTTTTTTCAGGCCTCCCACAGAAGCCTTTGAATGTAAAACTGGGGTTGTATTTGAGAAGGGGAAAGTTAGCTTTGACTTGAAAGTAGAATTATTCTTCAGGGTGACTCAGCTGGATTTGTCTCAACTCCCTCTCCCATTTCTAGGCACCTTGTCATTTTTTCCTCTATTTTATTGATATGTGAATACAGCAGAAGCTAACTGGAGATTTGACTTTCATTTTGTTATAAAGCAGACTGGTGCAGACAAGCCTCAAGATTACATTACCGTGCAGGAAGAAATTCAGTATACTCAGTGTAAACAAGAACCTTGCAAGCGGTCTCTAGTTGACATCTCTTAGGCCTTCAGTTGGATGTTAGGCTTTAATAGTTTGCAGAAACAGTAAAGACAGCCATTTTAGTGAGTGGGTTCGAATTTTTGTTGTGTGTTTGTTAAGCAACGTCTTTATTCTGGGGTAAATGTGCCTGCCTGCAGAGGCAGGAGGGAGAGCCTCAGAGATGATGGAAAGGAAGTGGCAGTAATTGGAGCATGAGCAAACAGATGGAGCGCAGCATGGCGAGTGCATTTGGTGTTTAGGTGGCCCCTAGGAGTATTGAGTTTCTTATTCTTCTCCCCTGCAGCCCCAGTATGAGCAGGCAGCTTACATGGCTAAGGTTTCAATATCTAATCCATCACAGATCAGCTTGAGTAAACCCATTGGCTGGCGCTGATCTAGTTAGGAGGGTAGTGCAAAGCTGCTTGAGCCAGGATTGGGACAAATCGGATCAGAACTGCCATGTGAATCCTGAACGTATTTCTGTAATTTGGGTTGGTAAAGTAGTTCTGGAAATCACTTGAGAGTGAGTGAGTGAGCAGTCAGCCTTGAGTTTTTTTCAGACGTTGTCTTGGGGACTTGGAGGGGAAAGTATGGAGGATATGGTATGTTTCTCTGGAGCATGGCCACGTTGCTTTGATTATTTGAGTCTGAACATTTTTGATCGCTAATGCCCAGTAGTGACCTTTTTAGTAGCAATTGGAGATTCCATTTGGGATCATTCAGTTGTTGCTGACTTCTCTGAGTGAGTCCTTAATTTAAGATAGGTATTACCCCTCTGTTTTTAAAGGGAAGATATTGTTACTATTATTCCCAGACTTAATATGTAAATATATTTGTGATCCAATAAATATATTTGTGTACTTTATATATGGTATAGGAAAGAAACACACCATTTAGCATATCCAATATTTGGATTTGAGTTCTTCTGCAAGTTAACTGAATGTCTTTTGGCAAGATAGTGAAATCTGAGTTCTTGTTCACATCTGTGAACTTGGAAAATTTATACATAGTCTTATGAGCTACTACAGTGAGTAACTCAGATTATTTGAAGTGCCTATCCTGGAACCCAGTGCTACATTTATCTCTTGCTTTCTTTATATCCTGTTGTACAGCACTCAATAAGTTCCTGCTTGCTGCTTGATTAGCATGGAATGGTTAATGGGCTTCCGATTGATTAAGTGCAGAGTTGGGAATTGTTAGAGATGAGCATTGTGTTAAACTGGGGAACCTCCTTTGCTCGTTATCCAGTGGGGAGGAGTGGAATGAAGCTGGTCATTGAGGTCTCTCTTGTTAGAAGGAGAGACATTTCGTTTTTTGCTGAGGAGTGGAAAGACTTCTGAAGTATCACCCTCTGGCACTGGGGAATGTGCATATTTCATGGAACCCAGGGAACTCTATTGGGAAGGTGGGAGACAGATGCACTGGATGTTTTAGGGCGCATGGGATGAGGAAGGGTGAGGAGCAGTGAAAGTGTTGTATTTCACATTTTTAAGGAATGTTGGTTAAATATGTTGCAGTAAGTAAACATCACCTTTTTTTTTTTTTAATTTGGTTTTGCTTTTTGCACTGCTAGGGAATGAACCTAGGGCCTGACACATGCTAGGCAAGTGCTTTACCAGTGAGCTACATTACTAGCCCCAGTAAATGACACCTTTTGTTCTCATATTGCTTTATGGAAACAGCCAGCGTGTTGTCTCTTTTTAGTCTCTTCATACCCACTTTCCAGACTGCTAACAGGGGTCTATCTCAAAGGAACCTGTTACTCCTTGTTTAAATTAAGATCTTTTGAAAGTTCCTGTTTGATCTGCTGATGAGTCCACCTGCTCCTTGAGCCTGCCAGGCCCTCTGACTTGACATCAGCCTACCTTTGTAGCCCCATCTCCTTTTACGCTCTGCCTCCAAGTGAGCTCAATGTTCTACGCAGGTATATTCACTTTTGTTTTTGTGCCTTTAAATGAAATTTCCCTCTCTTTTCTCTTTCTCCTTTTGTCCCACCATCCCCCATTTGTAAAACAAGAATTGGTTGGGATATTAATTTCTCCTGAATGCCTTTTATGGCTTCCATCCTGCCCATACTCCTGTTTCCCAAAATATTATGTCCATAGTTCTGTAATAGGACTTTTTAGATTACTATTAGTCAAATGTTTGCCCTTCCACCCCTGTCCAGACTGTGAAATCCTGAAGGGATCTTTAGAGATACATAGGATTTAGCACTGTGCCTGGGCCAAATAGTGAAGAAACCAGTGTCTTTGTCAAATTGAATGTTGTCTTCCTGTTTCTCAGTTGGGGCCTGCAGATGGCTTTAATTGTTCCTCCAGGTTTTCCCAGCGGGGTCTGGTCTGGGCCTTGGTCTGCTTTCCAGCTCCTGTGAAGACTAGGTGTTGGTTGATAATTGTGAATGTTACCTGATCTCTCCATTGGTATCAGGGTTAAAGGTGAGAGGGCTTTCTGAAGACAGAAGCTGGGTGGAATTTAACTGCAGAATATGGTGGGTAGGCATGGCAACCTGATGTTTAGTTTCCTGTGCTCAGATATTAATTGAGTGCACGTGTGTCTGTGCAAAAGCTCCTTTGTGGTAGTGTGGTTAAGGAAAGAGAAGGAACCACACAAGTGAGGGGGGCAGTTAGGGCTAATGTGTTCCAGTTCATTGGAGCAATCTGTTGATCTACCTTTCACAGTGCTGCTGAGGGTTTCTGGAGTGTTACAGTTCAGATAAATTAACACCATTTGGGGCTAGAATACTTTGGTCAGCCGTGGACCTTAACCTTTCCCTTATTGACCGATACCTGAATTTCATCAGATATTATTGGTTGTTTTTATGGATTCAGGAAAAATATTGAGACATGCCACAAAATATATACTATTTTTCATATCATTTCTATTGTATATATTTGAAAAAGTGGAAGTTTGATGCAATTCCTTTATCTTATTATTTTTCTTTTTAAAGAGAGTCAGACAGAATCAGTTTTATTTAACTTTTCATCTTTTTTTGTGACATTTAGTTGTGTGTGTCGTGCTGGGTTTAAACCTGGGTCCTTGAGCATGCCTGCAAGTGCTGAGCCACTGCTTCAGCCCTGATGCAGTTCCTTTCAATCTCTGCTTCCGGGATAGATTTCTAAAGTATCTTACCAGGACTCTCTCTCAGGCTGCTCTCCCTTCCCCCTTCACTTTCAGCATCTGGATTTGGCTCCTGAGGAATTCTGGCCTGTTCTCCAGCTTTGAGACCTCCCTTGTTAGTGTGGTAGGGACCTTCAGAGGGGCTAATGGTTATGTTTTGTAGTCTCTCAGGCTTTTTAGATTTTGAATGAATAAACAAATTCAAAGAAGGGAAATGAGAGAGAGTGAGCTGCCAGTAATAATATCACCTCCTTCTGATGTACACTGTACTGTGTGGCATCTAGAAATTTCAGCTGAGGATTCGTAATAAATTCTTCTTGTGAAGTAGATGACATTCTTGAATTGACAAATGATAACGGTTGAATAACTGCTTAAAAGCCTATTTTCCCAAGGGAGAAAACGGAGCCTTTGAGGTTTAGACTGCCACATGGATGTGTTCAACCATAATTCTTATACTTAGGGTTTTTTTATTTGTTTGTTTTGTTTTTTTAAGAGAGGGAGGGTGGAAGAGCAACTTTATTCATCTGGCCTTTGTTTCTCCAACACTTAGTTGTGTATGTGGTACTGAGGTTTGAACCTGGGTCCTTGCGTGTGCCAGGCAAGCGCTCCCCTAGGTTTTTAAGGGACCAAAGTCCCTACATAAAACCATGGTAGGTGGAATTTTTCCTACGTAGAGGCTGGTTCCTTGGTTTTTCCTTTGTTGAAGAAAAGAGATTTTGCATTGGGTATTAAATATTTTATTTCCGGTGTGTGGTTTTGGAGGAGTGGCTGCAGTGATTTTGTTGGATCCTAATTGGACATACCACAAGCAAAGCTTGATTGATCATCAGGGATGAGTGGGGGACTCTCCCAGCTCTGGGGATTGGGTTAGGGGCAGAGGTGATACTCGCAGAGCTAGAGGAACTACAGTCAGGGCCTATAGGGGCCCAGTGTGGCCTCCAGCTACTGCTGGAGTTGGAATGCTTAGGGAGGGAACAGAGGCTCATGGGAAGTTCTTCCAATTACTTTATTTTGAGCAGCCTTTTCTCTACAAATTGGCAGCTGTTTGGAGGAGGGCACATTAATTGCTGACAACCAGAATGTTTAAAGGAGACCTATATGGATTTCATTTAGGATTAATTTCAGAGATACATGATTTATCCTGAGACAAGAGGACTTTGGTTCCATTTCCCTGGAAATTGGTGGGTCTTCTTGATGGGCCTGCTCTATTTATTTTGGACTCTTAGACAAGTAGAAAAGCAGCTGCATAGTTAGTCTTTGTTGCATGGAGCTTAAGTTTCATAGGTCATCCTCTCTTGGGGATTTTTTTACAGTCACACAGCCTTAAGTTTGATCCCCCCCCCCCTTTTTTCTTCCCTTCTGCAGTTCAGTGCTTCATAGAAATTCTTGTGAGGGTGAGTAATAATTTTGTGTAGAAGGCAGTAATTGTAGATCCTCGTTTAGTTTTTCCACCTTCTTATCCCTCCCCCCTCCTTTGCAAAAGTATTTGCAAACGAGGTTCCCTTATACACGAATCAGACTGGCTTATCCCCTAATCAGTCTGAATATGTGGCTTTGACAGCTTTCACCTGCTGTTTCCTGGTTTCTAGGGGATGGGTTTTGTGATTTCAAAGAAAAAATCGTCAAACTTGGAAGATGTTTTGTGGTGGCTCCCAGGACCCACAAAGCTTAACTCATTGGTTTGCACTTCATACAAGCTTCCAGGAACACTGTCACTGTCAGTGACTGGCACAGCGGGTTTGAGGACTTTGTTGGAAAATCAGGAAGTTTCCGCGATGCTTGCCTCTCAACAGTGGGAGCTTTGGCAAAGCTTAGGGGGAGTTGGTAGTGTGAGCCGGGTCTTATGCTGTGCGTCTGTGAGGGAGGCAGAGGAGCAGCTTGTTTGTTGTTTTTTTTTTTGGATGTTGCATGTTATTTTTATCTTTAGACATGGCAGCTACTGCATCTTCATGTGTCACAAACTCTACATCTGCTTCTCCTGTTGCTCTGCCATCAGCTCCAATATCAATATAAACTTGTATTGGATTTAGTGGTGACAAGAAATTAGCAATATCATTTTCAGTTGCACGAAAAGGCAACCCTCTCATATGTACAAAATGACCACCATGAAAACCTGAACTTGCATCTCCAGCTCCACCATAGCCATGACCTCCCATACCTCTTCCATCTCTCATTCTGTCATCAAAGCCATCATTTCCATAGTCATAATTATTATAGCCACCATCATATCCATCACCTCCTCGTCGCATTCTGTCATACATACTTCCACGCCGAGCATCATAGTAACCACCTCTTCCTCCTATTGGTTTATCATATGGTCCCGGCTGCTGTCCCAGCAGTCTTCTTGGTGGGTCATAAAATCCTTTGATTTCACTCCTGCTACTTCTGAAGATCTCAATATACCTTGAAAGAACTGAACTATTTCCCCTTTGCTGCAACCAAATGGCAGTCCACGAAGTCGTACTGTCCCATCACTAGCGTCAATTTTTTTTTATTAGAAGTATATAGAGATACAGTTGAGGGGGAAACATTATCAAAACAGTAGCAATCAATGTATATAAACTTTGTTATCCAGGGGTAATGCCAAAGCATAGATAAACCACCTTGGGTTTCACCTGTTGCAGTTTCCCCCAGAAGAACTCATGCGTTAAATGGGTAGCTCATGGAGGAATGACATTGGCTTCTGGGATGGTTCCCCCATCCTCCCAATCACCAGACTCCT
>PVKS010034274.1:0-21008 GCA_004027875.1 Aplodontia rufa | reverse complement strand
AAAGAGACGCAGCCAGCCACCAAGGTTAAACCCAAGCCCACAAAGACACAAGATCAATACGTTTTAAACCACTTTATTGAGCTCATTATTACAGGCAGCTTCCATGCCTGCCCAGTGGTTTTCTCAGCTACCGATCTCCCAGACAGAAGGAATTCCCCTCTCCCCCTCTCATCCATCCATCAGGAGCCCTCTTCACCACCCTCCTCCTACCGCACCTTCCCACCCCACCAGCTCCTCCGCACTTCCTTCTCATCCTCTTTCTCCCACTCAGACTTTTGCTCCAGGATCGTGAAGCGCATTTACGGCATAAGCAAACCCCTGTGCTGGACAATTACTGTGGGAGCCTGGGTAATGTGGAACAATCATCCTCACCCGTGTTCATGAAGCCCTGAACCACAGCAACTTAGGAATAACTTGCTTTCCTCAATAAATGCTTGTGGGGTAAAAATGCACTCAAATAAAAGATTGTCCATATTACCTTTTCCGGAAGAGGATGCTTTTTATTTCTGACTGATTGTCTTTTTTTCTTTTGGTACCAGGGATTGAATCCAGGGGCACTTAACCACTGAGCTACATCCTTAGCCCTTTGTATTTTTTATTTGGAAACAGAGTCTTGCTAAGTTATGGAAGACTTCACTAAGTTGCTGAGGCTGGCCTTGAACTCTCAATCCTCCTGCCTCAACCTCCCAAGTTGCTGGGATTATAGGCATGGGCCTCCACACAGGCTCTGCTCAGTTTTCTTGTTGACATTCAACCCCGTGACTCTAAATACCTCTGCTCACCAAATCTTCAAAAGAATCATGAGCTCTGAACAACTGAAATGTGCTGGAATAAGTTCATCAACATTGTTGTAATAGCTAAAAACTAACCGACCAAAGTGTGGACAGGAAGAGTAAACTGAATTGGTGTGCATCCATTCAACAGAGTGCTGTCAGCTATATTCATATCAATTTGCTCAAAGAACCTTTAATAATAAATTTTTAAAACAATTCAAATTGGTGCTCCAGTTATATAAAAAGACATAACTCAGAATTATGGTGGTGCTTACCTTTTGGGGGAGGAATGATACTAGGAGTAAATTTTAATTTTCCTCTTTGCACATTACTATAAGCTCTAGATTCCATTCCAGGAACGTATACTCCTTTTGTAATCAGAAAGAGAAGAAACTTTTTTTTTTTTTAAGAGAGAGGGACAGTGAGAGACAGAGAAAGAGAGAAACAACTTTATTTAGTTTTTCACATGGCTTTAGTTGCTCCAACACTCAGTTGTGTACGTGGTGCTGGGTTTGAACCTGGGTCCTCGTGCTTGCCAGGCAAGTGCCGAAACCGATGAGCCACCGCTCCAGCCCCGAGAAGAAACTTTTTAATGAATTTCAGCGGATATGAATGCTGTGGTAGGTGGATTTCCATGATGGTCTGTAAAATGAGGTAATCCATTCCCCTTGAACATGAGAGGACCTAAATATGGTAAGGGACACTCTAATGATTAGGTTATGTTAATTGGCAAAGATGAAGAGATTTTTACCTATATAATGGAGTTTGTACTCAACTGACTTTAAAGGAATCAAAAGGGACTTTATCCTGGTTGGCCTCCCCTAATCAGGAGAGCCTCTTAAAAGCTGGTGGAGAGGAAAAAACTCACTTTCTCCTCCTACCGGCCTTCAATAAACTGACTGCCATATTTTCTAGAGCTGCAAAGGACTGAACTTTGCCGTCAACTACCTGTGCTCAGAAGAGGACCCTGAACCTCAGATGAGACCCCCACCTCAATCATCACCTTGACTGATGCTTTGTGAGACTCAAAGCAGAGGACCCATCTAAACGTGCTGGATTCTTTCACCAGACTCTCTTGCACGGAAAGGGAGCAGACCATCTTCCATCAGCACCTCAACCACCTGCAGTCTACCCTCTTTACAAAGACTGTGCTTGTTAAAATCACCAAAGACCTGCACATTCCAGGCCTGGGGTGAAGAGCACCCTCTTGGGAGAAGCCACACCTTGATGGTCACGGTAAAAGGACATGGGTCATTGCTGTAAATTCACAATATTTTCAATTTCAGACGTCCTCCTCTATCTTGTTTTCAATTTCTGCTACAACTTCAGTCACCCATGGTCAACTACAGTCTCAAAATATTAAATGGAAAATTCCAGAAATAAATAATTCACAAATTTTAAACTGCACACTCTTCCGAGTAGTGTGATGAAATCTCCGTTCTGCTCCAGATGTGAATCATCTCCGTTCAGCGTATCCACCCTCTATACGTTACCTGCCTGTAGCCATTTAGTAGCTTCCTCAGTTATCAGATCCTCTGTTGAGATATCACAGTGATTGTGTTCAGGTCACCCCTACTTTTCCTAATAATGTCCCCAAAGAGCAAGAATAGTGATGTTGGCAGTTCAGATACGGCCAAAGAGAAGTCACTTTAAAGAACTTGAAGTGTAGAGCCTAAATTTCTCTACTTTTCCACAGATATGTATGTATAGGAAAAAAACCATAGTGTGTGTAGGGCTTGATACTACCCAAGGTTTCAGGCCTCCCCTGGGGGTCTTGGAACTGTCATTGCGTCCTTCTCCCCCAACAATGCATTCTTTATACCTCTCAGATCTACCCCCTCTTCCTTACCTCCTCACCTACCTGGCCACTCACGTTCAGCTCGTGTCTCATTAATTATACTTAATTGAGAAAATTAAATCTACCGGAGAGTGCATTCTCATTTTCCCACAACTGACAAAGCTCCTCATGCCTGTCCCTTTCTTATTTATTCAATCTGCAGAGATGTAGGGGACATTGCTCCTGTTACCAATGCCTGGTGCCTCCCATGGTTCAGGGCCTCATTTTCTTAAGAATTTTCCCTG
The DNA here is from genome assembly GCA_004027875.1 of Aplodontia rufa. Classification (NCBI taxonomy): domain Eukaryota; kingdom Metazoa; phylum Chordata; class Mammalia; order Rodentia; family Aplodontiidae; genus Aplodontia; species Aplodontia rufa. Next base: position 18,153 of record PVKS010034274.1, on the reverse strand, counting down.
GTGATGATGCTGTGCTCAATCTCCCCTCCTCCCTCTCTCTCAATCTCTGTCATCTCTCTGTCTCTCTCTGTCCCTCTCTCTCCCTCTTGGCTGCTAGAATGTACCTATCAGCACATGTTCTGATTTGGATGTGTTCCCCAGAAGTTCATACATTGGAAAATCCCTAAAGTCTTACATTAATATTATTTGGAAGTGGAGTCTTCTAGAAGGTTATTAGGTTTAGATGAGGTCATAAGAATGGAGCTCCCAAGAGAGCATGAATGGATTTATAACAGCAAGGGGCGCAACCTCGCATGCTTGCTCTGTCTCTCCTTGTGATTTTCTCTGCCATACACTTGGGTTTTCCAGTTCCAGATATGTGCCAAATAAACCTCTATTCTTTATAAATTATGTGGTCTCAAGTATTTTGTTATAGCTACAGAAAAGATAGTAAGACAGCACACAAAGCTGCTTTGGAAACTCCCTGCTTATAAGATGCTTTCCCAACTCCACATCTCCCTTCAGTCACTTCCTCTTCTTCTCTTTCTATTTCTTCCCCTTCCTCCTCCTCCTCCTCTTCCTTCTTGCTCTTCTTCATAATCTGACTTCTTGAAATAATTCTGTACACACATTGTTTCCATTTCTCAGCTTCCCTTAGTCCTGTAGCACACCCTGTCTGACTTCTGACCTATTCACATGTGAAAATGCTCAGGCCTGACAAATGCCCAAAACCTCCAACAGCCCTGTACCCTTTCTTCCTTCCTCTTCCTCTCTCTCCACCTGGCTTCCCTACATCTTTGCCAGTTCCACAGTGCTCTCCTCCTGCATGCCCTCGACCTCCTGGCCTCTCTTCCTCCATCTTTTCTGCAGGAACTCCTCCACTCCCAAACTCCAGGGCTCCGTCCTTGAGTGACTTGTTCTATTTTCTCCCCCACATGGTGGCTTCTGTTCCAATAGATTTAAATACCAGTTACAATAGCAAGGCCTCCCAAGTATCTGTCTGCAGCTCAGGCTCACTTCTGAATAATCCTTAGGACCTACTGCTCCTCTGCCACTGTAAATATGCTGGTCTCTAAAATGGGTCTCTCCTCTTTAGTTGCCCCTGACTTGGCTTATCACAGTCACAGTCCTAGGGCACCCGACTGTCCGATCACCATTGAGCCATGTCTTCAACCTTCTCGATCCAGTTACCCTCTCAGGTAACCTGAGGCATTTTTCCAATTTTCAGGCCAATAAAAATCAGAATCCCTAGGGTTAGGGTACAACCCTCAAAGGGTTCCAGACTGAAGCCAAGTTTGGGTACTCAGGTTCCCACTGGACATCTGCTTGAACCCCTCCTCTTATGTGTCTGTTCTTTACATGAGTGGTTTTTAAATAGAACTATAAGTGCCCTCTGGCACTTCTGATTTCATGGAGGACAAAAACCAGCCTCCACTGTTGGCCCAGGTCTTGCCCACCAATGTTACAATGCTTCTCCTTCACTCACGGGGCTCCGTCCTCTCATCCCCAGTCCTCCAACAACTTCCCTTCCCTTAGATGTCTGAAGCATGCTCCTTCCGCCACCTGTGGCTCCTCCTAGGGAACACAGGCCTGCTCGTTCTTTCCTTCCCCAGGGAACCCTCTGCAGACCTCCACCGCCATCTCTCCCCGCTCCGGCTGCCCTCTCCTATTGATCTCTTTTCCTTAGCAGGCTGGATCACCACTCAAGCCAAATATGTTTGTTGGCTTCCTTGTTGGCTTCCCCACGAGCTCCGTGAAGCTGGAGACCACATGTGTTTTGTGACCAGTGTGTACTTGGCACGGCGCAGGAACGCTGAACAGAAACCATGTGACAAGCAGCTGACTTAATGAAGGAACGATGGTGGCCAATCAACACATTTATTGGATGCAGAATGAGATCAATCTCAGACCCACAAGGAACTTTGGCATCCACAAGAGATTCACCCAGATATCTTCAGGAACAGAGTTGAATTTCCATTGAACACATCATCTCCTCACCTGCAAAATAACAGGCTCCCAGGGCTTTCGTGAGACTGAAGTCAAGCTTGACGCTGAATGAGTCTTTGCAACGTGAAAGCTCGTGTACTCGAGGAGGGAGCGTGCTCCCACGACACCTATTCACGCCCACGCACGCTTATTCACCTTCATTCCTCAGCACAGTCTCTCGAGTGTTTCTAAATGCATCAGTGGTAAGTCTGCGGTCGTCAGGGATCTACCGCACTCCTGTACTGCTCGGCCAGCCCCCTTAAGTGCGTCTGTCCTTGTTCTCTCTGCTGGAAATGCCTTCCTCTAAGCCAGCATCATCTGCTCAGGCCTCTATCACAAACACCATAGATGGCATCTGAAACAGCATGCGCTGATTTCTCACGGTTTTGGAAGCTGGGAAGTTCAACGTCAAGGTGTTGGCTAGTTCTCTTCCTGACTTGTTCTCTTTGTGTGGCAGAAAGACAGGGTCTCATGCTCTTTCTCTTTTTATAAAGCCATTAAGATCACCATGAAGGACCACCTCATGACTTCATCTAAACTTAGTTACCTTCCAAAGTCTCTTCTCTAATACTATGGTACCGGTGGTTAGAACTTCAACATGAGATTGGTGACTATGGGTGTAGATCAGTGAAGGGTGCATGCTTAACATCCAGGACTCTGGGTTCAATCTTCAACAACACACACACACACACACCCCACTATATGTACATATGCATACAAAATATGAATTTGAGAGGGACACAGCTTGGTCCTTGGCCCCCCTGGTAAACCTGCATTCTACCAGATTTTACTCAAAGCTCATCTCTTAAGCCATTCTTTGGCTTCTCCCCGTTGGGTTTGTATCCAGTTCATCCACAGCTTTCTAAAATTTCCTGTGAATCCCTTTCAAAGCATTCATGGGGTCATTACCTTCCAACTCGTCAGTTTCTCTCACTGAACTGGAATCTCACGATGACCAGGACTAAAGTATTGTGAAAGTTGTCAATCAAGATGGAGTCAGTTTTGTCAACCCCTGACAAAAAATAAGTGAGTAAGTAAGGGATCTCATGCATGTATGCCTGACAACAAGAACTATTAAAACAACAACAACGAAAAAGACTCTTCCAGAATCACAACCTTGCACAAAGGCCACCACAACCTCACACACACAAAATACTTCTGCAAGGGCTTCCACCCATCAGCTGCCTTTTGCATCTTGGACACATGCCACTCTTGTTATTGATCCTAGTGGTCAAAGATTGTGGCTTCAAATTAATTCATGCAATCCTCCTCATTTTACCTCTGAAAACCTCCCCTTGCCTCCACCTCCTTGAGTATACACGAGGTTTACTAAGGAACAGGCATTCCCATCGCAATGCTGTCCTCAAGCAAATTCGTTATCTTGGGAGAATCTTTATTATGGAGGTTTTGGCTCTGTGTTCAGTTGTTAATAAGCTCTGACGTTTGGGGGAGTGGTTGATGAGAGGATATTTATAAACAAGCATTTCTGAGGCAATCAGGAAGTAAAGAGGGATGTTGGAAAATAGAAAATACAGAATGAGAAGAGGCATAGAGCTCCGTCTCCAGTTCAAAGACCCCAATCCTGGAAGTCACATGGAAAGAAACCAGGGCAGGAATGAAGCAGGTCGTATCCTACTTTCTAGCCAGGACAGGCACAAGGCTAAATATGGTCTCTCTTTCTTGCATCGTAAGTGACCACCAACTACCTGGGATAATTTACTCTGTTCCTCTGCCTCTACTTCCTCATCTGTAAGATGGGGCTAGGAAAAACATTCGACTCATACAGTTGTTATGGCAGCTTAAACAAAATAATGCATATAAAGCACCTATAACCCCGATCTTCTTATCGTCACTGTGGCTGTCACGACTACTTTCAACTTACTAAGAATTAGTGAATAGGGCTGGAGTGGTGGCTCAGTGATTACAGTGCTTGCCTGGTAAGCATGAGGACCCAGGTCCAAACCCCAGCACCGCATATACAATGAAGTGTCAGAAAAGCAAAAACCAGATGAAAAAATAAATAAAATTGATTTTTCCTATCACTCTCTCTCTTAAAAAAAAAAGAATTAGTGAATAAAATAAATACATACACATACTGGGACATATCTAATTAGATTTTTTTGAAATGGCATTTTTCAATGCTTGATAAGGTAGAAATTTTATTAACTAACTGTGATTTAGAAATGTACTCTGCAAAGATCTTGCCAAAAAAATAGATTTTAAATCCACAATAAAAGTCAAATATTAGGAAAAGAGCAAAGAAGAAAACTAATATTGAAAGCTGCTTCTTTCCAGCAGTTGACCTTTCCCCGTGTACATATTCCTGTGTGAAAGCTGAGATAATGGAGTTGTTCCTAAGCTTGCCTCCCTCCCTGTCCCCTCCCCACTGGTGGCCAGGGGCACTGTGCCCAGCAGGGGTTGGCTTGTTTCAATAAACGCTGTAATAAGCCTGCTAGGACCCTGGGTGGCCTAAACAGTATTCTCATACCGTCAGCCTGCCCTTCCTGGACGGGCGATTTATTCCTTTAAAATGATGACTTTCAATGCCACAGTGATTGACAACCCCGCGGTCCTTGTGGCAGGAAGCCCCTCGTGTTCACCAGCATGCTCAGAGGCTGGGTGACCCCACTGACACCCAGCTTCTCACCTCTGTCTGCGAATGGTAGTAAAATAGTAAAACATCACCTCCCCAAGATGCAGGGGGTTGTTTGACACCTTCTCAGAACATGGGCTGCTGAACAAGGCCCTCCCAATCCTTGCTTCTGCAGCCCGTGGGGTCAAAAGCCTTGGAAATGATGGGAAAGTTTTCCCAGGATGAGGACAGGGGTGAAAGGCCAAAACAGGGGCGCAGTAGGGCCACAGAAGGCCCGACCTTGCTGTGCTTCACACTGGCCCCCACAGATCAGCAGCCCCTAGGGCCACCTTCATTTTTCTGCCACTGACAGCTCTCAAAGGTACAGCCCCCAAGAGGAACAGAGGACTCCACAAGGGAATCTGAAAGCATCGGGGCCTTCCAAGGGCAGCGGTGACTGCAGCTCTTACTGTAGAGCTCCCGCAGGGTACCGAGGCCCGATGGCTAACTTTCCAGCCTCTGGAGCCAGGGAGTCTGGGAGCAGAGCCCAGGTGCTCCGCATACGGGCTGTGTGAACTTGGACATGGCCCCTGAAAGCTCTGCATAAATGTTTTCTTCAACCGCAGTGGGATGAAAATAGAACTTACCTCATTGGCCTGTGAGGTTAAAATAGTGAGGAGGAGATGAGTCATTAGGAAAAGCGTTTGCAATCGCATTTGCAATCTCCTGGAGGCCTGGTCGTGGAGCTCAGGTCTCCTGGCTCTGGGGTGTTGTCTTGGTCTGCTCAGCTGCCAGGTACAAAACGCTGGCAACGTCACCAGCTTACAATTATTGTCCCTCAGTTCAAGAGGCTGCAAGTCCAAGATTCAGGTGGCAGCAGACCGATTCCTGGTGAGGCCTCTCTTCTTCCAGACGGCTGAGGCCACACTGTGAGTCAGTCCATGGGGCAGGGGTACGACTTGTCCTCTTGGGTTTTTTGTATTGTTTTGTTTTTGTTTATTTTTAAGCGAGAGGGACAGTGAGAGAGAGAGAAAGAAAAAGAGAGAAACCATTTTTATTTAGTTTTTCATGTGGCCTTTGTTGCTCCGAGACTCCGTCGCGTACGTGGTGCTGGGGTTTGAATTTGTGTACCTGCGCATGCCAGGCAAGCACGGCAAACGCCGAGCCACCGCTCCAGCCTCTTGGGTTTTGTTTTTTTTTTTTTTCAAATTCGAGCTGCCCTTTCTAGTGTATATATTTCAGGATGTAGTACACTGTTTGACATGCATATACATAGTGGAATGATTAATTTAGTCAACCAAATTACCACATCCATCTCCTCACATAACTACCCTTTCTTTTTTGTTTTCTTTCCTTCTTCCCCCTCTTCCTTCCTTCCTTTCTTTTCTTTTTTTGGACCAGGTATTAATCCCAGGGATGCTTTACCACCAAGCCATCTCCCCAGTCTGTTTTATTTTTCATTTTGAGACTGGGACTTGCTAAGTTGTTAAGGGCCTTGCTAAATTGCTGGCATTGACTTTGAACTTGAGATCCTCCTGCCTCAGCCTCCCAAGTCACTGAGATTACAGGTGTGCACCATATTGCACGGCTTCCTTCCTTCCTTCCATTCTTTTTTAATGATAATAGCACCTGAATTATTCTCTCTTGACAAATTTCCAGTATATAATGCAATATTATTAACTATATTTCTTACGCTGTACATTAGGTCTCCAGAATTATTCGTTCAAAGTTTGTACCCCTTGACTTACATCTCCCCGTTTCCTCCCCTCCCCACCCCTGATAACCAGTGTTCTACTCTGTTTCCATGTTTTGTGTTTTTTTTTAGTGTACACACATGGTATAATTTGGATCTTGTGTGTCTACCAAAGGGCCAGGTGTTGGAGGCTTGGTTCCCAGTTTGGCATAATGGTGAAGCCTTTAAGAGATGGAGCCTCGCAGGAAGCCATTAGGTCATTGGGGTGTGCCCTTGAAGATGATTAGGGGACCCTGGTCTCTTCCTGTTTCTCGCTTTTGTGTCCTAACCATGAAGCGAGTGGTTTTGCTCTGACACATTTCCCCCATCCCCACCATTGTGCCTTTCGTCGTCATAGGCCCCAAAGCAACAAGACCAACTGATCATGGACCGAAACCTCTAAAACCGGTAGCCAAAATAAACACTTTTCTCTTTATAAGTTAATCATCTCAGTCATTTATTATAGTAACAGAAAGGTGACTGACACAACATATAAGTGAGATCATGCACTGTTTTTCTTTCTGTGTCTAGCTTATTTCATTTAGTCTAAGATCCTCCAAGTTCATCCGTTCATCACAATTGGCAGGATTTCCTTCTTTTTTAAGGTTGAGTAATATTCCACTTTGTATATACATCACAACTTCATCATCCATTCATCCATCAGGGGACACTTGCATTGATTCTATAGCTTGCCTGTTGTGAATAGAGCCAGGGGTAGTTCTAAAATATGCTGACTTTACTTCCTCTAGGTATATATTCAAAAGAAGGATTTGGGAATAATATAATAGGTCCTATTTTTAGTTTTTTTGAGTAACCTCCATGTAGCTTTCCACAAGATGCTGCCTTATCCCAAGATGCTGCCTCCGCAGTCGGCCTTTTGCCCTGTCCTCTGCAGCCCGAGGATGACTCGTGTTGCTGCACACTCTGCTGCTACTGTCTTGGTTGGAGACTCGGAAAGTCAGAGAGCTGAGAGCTGCAGGGAGTAGGACACCGGAAGGATTTCAAAGTGATTGGCAGGGACTGAGATAGGAAAGGACGTGGGTCTTGTCCTCAGTCTGTAGTATGAAAAAATAATGACATAATGAAAAGGGGGGATGTAAAATAAAGCAGAATTTTACAGGTTATTCGCCCTCGGTAGAATCCGGAGGTGCTCAGAGACTTGGATAGCCTCCTATCAACAAGGCAAAACTCGCTGCCACTTCATCGATGAGCGTATGAAATTGGGCCCGGGGGAGACACTCTTCTTCCTAAAGTCGGGCCCCTCAGCAAGGGACAAGCTATAAGAAGAGGTGCCCCGGAGCCAGTTCCTTGCCACTTGCCCGTCCTTGCTTAACTTACAGTTTAGGGAATTGGTGGATCCAGAGCACACCAAGAAATACCTGGAATTTGCTTGGAATTTGTTCAGATATCCTTCCATCTGCTACAGCCAAAAACCGTACAACCCAACATAGCACACAGAAATGGCAAACGGGTTGGAAGCCAGCTAGTCCTGGAGACACACAGTACACGCCTGTGGGTGCACGCACACACAGTGGTACTGTCAGTGAACCACGTCTCTGTCCCTATAGCGGTTTGGGGTTACACACTCCCCACCCCTAATCTCACCTACCTAGTCATGCCTCCGGTAAACTAGTTAATAGACCTCAACTTGACAACCTGTTTCAAGGGTTTTCCCTCCAGACGAGAAGAGTGGCGTACCCTCCATCGCTGGGCTGACAAACTGAGGACGCGGTGTTCTGAATCCTTCCCTTTCCTTGCGATTAGCATTCATGTGCCTGCCCCGTGGTCTTAGGACAGCAAGCATGATCAGCTCATGAGCTGTGGGAGGGCCATGAAAAGGCAGAGAGGATAGAGAACACTTTATTCTTACTACCCCAACACTGGAACCTCATTTTGTGACCCCCAAGTCCCAGTGGTAGGATCTTCTTGGAGATCAATGTTTTCCAAACTAAGGATTCTAATAATTATGTTCAGAAGATGAAACTTGTTGCAGCTCTAGAAAAGAACAAGGAAGAGGACGAAAAGGAAGGAGAAAAAATTAGTTCTCTCGGATGAGAAACTCCGAATCAGACAAGTGCTCCAGGAAATCAAAAGCCAGTAAGGGGCTCCTTTGCTAATTTTTCATTCATTCATTCATTCATTCATTCATTTGTTCTATAGTTATCTGAGGAAGGTTGGGCCAGACTTTTGTCTTGTTCTATTTGCAGGTCTGGGGTTGAGTCCAGGGTCTTGTGCACTCCAGGCAAGAGCTCTCTCACCACTGAGCTGTATTCCCAACCCCAGGCCAGGCTATTGTGATGAGCCCCAGAAGACACTTATACTCTTGTATGCCGAGAGCAGTTTCTGCCCAGGAGTGGGAGCAACCCAGCAACCATTGATAACCTCTGGCCATTTCACAGTGGTCTAGTGGTCTATGTACTGGAGTTGTGACTGTCATCTCCCATTTGTCTCTGCTAGGTGCAAAAGCCTTGCCCTAGGCTGTCAAGAGCCCCTCAGTGATCCTTTCCCCATGTTCTGGCAACAGTGAGCACCCACAGCAAGGACCGTTGACACTGAAGTGCCCTTGCATGTCTGGAAGGTTGAGGGGGTGAGCCTGCCCTCAGGGGCCCCCTGCTGTGAGAAGACCAGGGAATCTGGATGCTCCAGCCACAGGACAGGTGAGCCAAGGCACCCAGGATGGTGAGCACAGTCCCTGCCACTGGGATCCTTCCCTTGTGCCATCCACCAGGAACTTGTCCTCTCACTCTGTCCCCAAGGGTCTAAGCCCCAAGGAGAAGTGTTATAATCAGGACATATTTTATAAAATCAACCTTCAAATTCAATTTTATGTAAGACATGAAACTTCCCAAGCTGTGACATTTTGAAGCACGTCTGACCCCTGGACAAAATGCTTCATCCCCCTGCACACAGTGGCCAGACCAGCCTATGCCAGAATAAAGAGGCAGAGGACCACTGTGCACAGAGGCAGCCATGTGGCCAAGATGTCCACTGGGAGAAGCCAGAGACTCCTGGGAAATGGCTGGTGCCTGGGGGTAGCTAAGAGCACAGAGATGCTGGGCGACTGGGAGCCACGCAGGTGCAGGGTTAGAGGGACCTGCAGTTTTTCACACTGGCAGAACACGGAGCATGTGACATGTGACAGCCAGGTACAGAGTTGCAATCATGGGAGGCTACGGGGGCACAAGCCTCTCCTGCTGCCTGGTTTGTCCTGCTGTGGCCTCAGTGACAAGGGCGAGCGGGTTCAGCTCTGGGCTTGATGGAGATGACCTCACTCTGCTGACGTGTCCCAGGGCGGTCAGCAAGCTCACTCCACAGGGCACTGATTGGAGAGGTGGAAAGCAGCTGAGAAGGGGGGAACAGAGGAGTAAACAAGCCCCTGTCACTCCCACAGATCAGGTTCTTGGAAAATCTGCACACCTGCCTCAAAGCTTTTTCTCTGGGTGGCTTTGGGGGTGAAAAGAGCAGAACAGGGTCGGGGAAGAATTCTTCAGAAGTTATAGCAGCTTCCATCCCACACTTACCATCCATCCCTTCCACCATAGCATGTAGTCTTCTTTCTCTTTCTTCCTACCTCTGCCTCCTCCCTGTATATCCCAGAGAAAGAAAGAACATTCATTTTAAGGAATAAAATAAATCACTTGATTGTGAGGGCTGGCAAGTTCAAACTCCACAGGTAGGCTGGCAGTCTGGGGAAATCTAAAAAGTGCTGATATTGCAGCCTTGAATCCCAGGGCAGTCTCAATGCAAAATCTCTTCCTGCTTGGGGACCTTGGTCTTTTTACTCTGAAGGCCTTCAACTGATTGAATGAGGCCCATCCAAGCTATGAAGGGTCTGCTTTACTCAAAATCCACTGAATTAAGTGTTAATCACATCCAGCAAATACCTTTACAAGTATCTGGGTACCGTAGCCTCGCCAAGTGACCCATAAAATTAAGCATCAGACATGTTAGCTAGCCAACCCAACTATTCATTTATTTCTGCAAAACTGTTGGTCCTAGAAGTTTCTCTGGGACCCTGCTCTTATGAGGAAGAAATAAGCGAATTGTTCAAGAGAAATGCAGGCTGGAAAGCTTAAGCTAAGCTTTAATGATGAGACTGCAGCTCTTTTCAGCAGTAGGTCCTGTGGGCTGTTACAAACGAAATCAAACACGGGGTCGGATGCAGGTGAGCAAGGTGGAAATTTTACTTCCACCAAAGGGCGAAGGGCGAGAAGAAAAATGCGCACAGAAACAGGAAAATCAGGAGTTTTAACTCCGACCTGATCTGATGCTGCCCTTCGCTCTGATTGGAGGAGCTCAGATGCAAACTCTAAGTGGTTGGCTAAGGTAAGGAAGAGGCGATTACTGGGAGAGAGAGGTAGACCTGCGTGGAAGGGGTCCCCCGAAAGAGGTGGGCGTTCTCAGGGGAGGGAGTGACTATCTTGAAGGGGGAGGGGGATCTGGAAATGGAGGTAGGCTATCCTGCATCACAGTCTTCAACTTTGGCAGAAAAGAAAAACATAAATCTTTTTTTTTTTTTAAAGAGAGAAGGACAGTGAGAGAGAGAGAGAAAGAGAGAACCAATTTCTATTGAGTTTTTCACATGGTTTTCGTTGCTCTGACACTTAAAGTTGTGTACGTGGGTGCTGGGGTTTGAAACCGTGTACTTGTGCATGCCAGGCAAGCACAGTAACTGCTGAGCCACTGCTCCAACCTGAGAAACATACATAAATCTTACAGGGAAAACCCACAGTAAGGTTCCAGTACATGCCCAGACACACACATATACAAACAAAGAGTGAGAGAGAGAGAGAGAGAAGCTGCATAAGTTTTTTCCACCCTATCCTCTTTAGCATCACCAGGTGAAGGAGGCAATGCCCTTCATCCACCAGAAGTAACATCTGCCCATTCATTTTCTTCTATGAACTTTGGGGAAAGATTGAGAAATCAGAAGTGCCTTACTTATCAGCACAACATTATCTTTTATCAGCTCAATCGGCATCTCCAATGCCAGAGAAACAGCATGATAATATTTGAAACTCCTCAGTATGTCAAAAATCTCACAGCAATAACTGAAGGTTTACACGTTCAGTTCAACTGAACAAACACTTCCTGGACAGCAAATACGTCAGACACTGTGCTAAGGGTGTGAGATACAGAAATAAATTAAAATCTCTGCCACCCGGGCGTCCCCCTTCTCCTGAACAACGCACCGATTAGGACTGAGAGCATAGCTAAGTTCAGAATGCGTCAGGTCACATCATTCTCCCGGGCACTCCTCAAATCTTTGAAGGGTTTCCTAGCCCACTTGGGAGACGTCAAAGACCTCAGAGCAGCTGCAGCTGTCTGCCCCAGGGAGTTCCCCTCCCTCCCTGACCTGCCCTCCTACCTTGCCCTGGGCTCGCTCAGTGCCCTCTGCATGCTGATGGCCAGGCATGACCTCAAACTCCCTTCCTGGTCTTGGCACCTACCCTGCTTGGTTAGGATTGCTTTTCCCATAAGAACGCGTGTCCAGGAAGTGGCTGATCCAGCACTTTCCCTCGTATTTTCCTTAAAGCGTTTCTCCCATATCTTCTTCGCAGGATGGCCAAGAAGTCCAAATAGCTGCCTATTCCTTAAGCACAAATGGCATCTCAAAAGGGTTCACGAAGGTTTCCTTCTGTACGAGCCGCACGCCATTCCTGGTCACAGCTTTGCTTTAAAATTTATTCTGCAGACCCTTTGCCCTTGTTATTTAGTGCAGTGTAACAAATGAATGCAAACTCAGAAGACTGGAACAACACACACGGATTCCCAGGTTCTTGGAATAAAGTCTGGGCATGGCTTTGTTGGGTTCAAGGTCTCGTAGTCTGCAATCAAGGTGATGGTCAGGCCGTGTTCTCATCTGGAGGCTCATTAGGAGAATAAGCTGCTTCCAAGCTCACCCAGGTTGGTGGAAGAATCCATTTTCTTGTAAGATTGAGAGCTGCAGATTTCAGGCCGGCTGCCAGATTAAGGCTGCCCTTAGTCCCCTGCCATGTGGCCCTCCCCACGGGCACTTCATACCACGGCAGACTGCATCCTCAAAGGCAGTAAAGGGAGCCAGAGATGGTGGTGCATGCCTGTGATCCCATCTATTTGGGAGGCTAAGTGAGGAAGGTTATAAATCGGAGGCCGGTATAGACAATCGATGAACTTGATATGTGCTATGTTCATCAGCTTGCTGTTACTATAACAAAATACCTGAGATAACAAGTTTATATAAAAGAAAGATTTGTTTTGGATTACAGTTTTGGAGATTGCAGTCCATGATCAGTTGGCCCCATTGCTTTGGGCCTTTAGCGAGGCAGCTCAAAAGATAATAAGGAAGGACTGGAGCCCCACGATCTTCAAGGGCATGCCACCAATGATCTCAAGATCTCCCACTAGGTCCACCTCTGCGTCCTCTCTGTCTGTCCCCCCAAAAGGCAACAAAAGCACAAAACTGAGACTACAGAAAAGACAAGGGTCCTATATAACACTACACAATCACACAACCAGCACTTTTTTCATATGCATTGGTTAGAAAGACCACACAAAGGAGAGAATTCCCTGGAGGTGAGAATCCTGGTAACCCTTTGAGGGTCTGTCCATCACACACCCCTTTGTGTATGACTCATCCCAGCCTAAATTATCCCTGATTCCAAATGAAGAGAGCTCCAAAGAGTGTGGATTTACCCTAAGAACCTAAGTAGCCCCAGAGATTCCCTCAAGGTTTAGAAAGTCCTGATTTGCAAAGGCACACGGCTGCCAGGGGAGAGGGATATGGCTATCAGGAGGACAGGGGTCCTCTGCGTTTCCATAGGGAAATGTAGCCAGGAGGACCGGAACAGCACTTAACCAAGGAACAATTTCAGAGAACAAATGCTACCTTTCTGCTGCTCCTGGGGGCTTCTCCATCTGTGTTTGAGGTTATTATCTCCACCTGCCTCAAGAGAGGCTGCCTGGACAGCTGGGGAACCTGGGCACCAACAAAGCAGACAGCGCCAGTCCAGTTTCCAAACCCCACAGCTGCAGAATCAAAAGTCCAGAGCCACAGAATCATGGGCGGTGATGGACATGCTTCTGCATAAACACCCATTAAGAATAAAAAGGAAAAAATTTTAAAAAAAGAATAAAAAAGAAAAAACTACACCTCTATGGCAGGCTATTGCCTGCAGCTTACTGCACTTGACCAGAGAGCTTTGAAACGCCCCTCTCTCGTGACAAATGCCTCAGCACTGTGCAAATTAAACACAGGGCTTAGGGACAGGAAGTCAGCTTGCATCTTTAAATATTCTTACCTTGTACCAGCAACAGTTTTACAGCTTTGCTAAAAGGCAAGGCTTCTGAAACTTAATCACTAACTTTTCTTCTCCCTTTACAATAAATTGTGAATTAAAGAAAAACAAAAACACGCTGTGCTTTAATTTCAAATGCAGTCACCCTGGAAGTGGCAGAAACATCCTGTTGACTTTCCGCTTTGCTTCATGGTGGAGAGGACTTGAGGACTATTAAAAGTGAGGCTTTTGCCACTGGCAAGGTCCTTTGTGAAGAGGAAGGGAAAGCTGAAGAGCTGGGGGGGCAGTGGCTGGGTCCCCAAGGATGTGTTCTTGTTGGGACCTCAGCTCTCAGCCCCTCTGCATCTGGGCAGGGGCAGGGAGGAATGGCAATGTTTTCATCAAGGGATGGGGCCCAGGAAGAAACGGAAAACATGAACATTGTACAGCTCCCGGGCCATAACTTGCGTTGTCTCTGCATCCCACTCTTTGAATAGCTTTGAGAAAGCTATTCATTTTACTGTCCTCATTTGCAAAATGGGAATGATAATAATTCCTGTTCCATCTGCCATAGGGGATTGATAACAGCCATTGATATTAAGTGTTCATAACCTGTAATTCATTTTGCAAATAGAAAGCAAAACTTCTACTATGAAATTTGAATTTTTCTCTCATTTCCTCCATTCTACCTTATTTCCTCTACTTACTGTACGGGCTAAGGAAAAAAGTCACAAAAATAACCTTCATATAATTTGGGAAGCCAGTCCTCACATAACTGGAATACTGCTCGGAAACCCATTGCCATCAGTCCTTTCTGTGCTTGGGACACAACAGAAACTATAAGGACAGGAGTTTTGAACGGATGGCAAGAGTCTCCTCAAGGAAAGAGTGACCCTACACAGAATGGTTCCCTTCATTACTCCAAGGCCTTCACAATCTTCCATCTGAAGCATCGTATCAGGCCAGAAAGATGATAACCTTGATGTGTGATGTATTAGTCAGATTTCCATTATTATAACAAAATACCTGAGATAATCAACTTATAAAGAGAAAAGTTCATTTTGGTTTGCAGCTTTGGAGACCCAAGTCCACGATCAAGTGGTCCCATTATTCTGGGTCTAGGGTGACACAGCGCATCATGGTAGGACTACATGGTACAGTAAAATCACTCACCTCATGACCAGGAAACAAAAGATAATGAGGAAGGAGCCAGAGCCCCAAAACCCTCCCCAAGGGCATGCTACCTATGACCTGAAGACCTCCCATAGACGCCCCCGTTCAAGGTCCCATCACCACCCAGCAGCACCATCTTGGGAAATCACAGGCCTGTAACGGGCATTCAGCACCAAGGCTGCCGTAACAAAGTACCACAGACTGAGTGGCTTAAAACCCAGAAATGTGCTTGCTCCTGGCTTCAGAGGCTGAAAGTCTGAATTCAAAGTGTGGGCAGGGTTGTTCTTCTCTTGTAGATAACTATCTTCTCCCCAAGTCTCCACATCATCTTCCTAGTCTCCTTTTCTTGTAGGCACACCAGTCATGTTGGATTAGAACCCACCCTGTTGACCTCGTTTACCTTCAAGTGCCCTTTTAAAGACCTTATCTCCAAATACGGTCACATTCTGAGGTACCGTATCTCACCTTGTACATGGGGGATATGTTCCAAAATTATATATATGACATATATATATAATATATATATATATACATATATATATGTTTTTTCTGATACTTAAGGTAAAGTTCAATTTATAAATTAAGCATAGTAAGAGATTAACAATAACTAATAAATAAATAGAATAATCATAACAATATCTCATGATAAAAGTTATATGAATGGGGTCTCTCTCAAAATGTCCCCCGATGTTCTGTCCAAACTCTTCTTGTGACGATGCGAGATGACACAGTGCCTCTGTGGAGAACGACTAAGTACTTCTCATGCACTGTGACTATAATCTTTGCAGTTTAAAGCATGCCAGAAAAGCTAGCATGTATTTCCTTTTTTTTTTCATAGATACAAGATTCTTTCTTACCATAGATCTCAGTAAGTCTGATGTACAATTTTTCTTTCCTTATTCAGTTGAGAACATTCATCTTTTCCCTAAAAGGAAGCACTTTATGGCTTCTCTGTACCATATCTGAATTGCCAGCATCATCTTGGGTTTCGGAGCGTTAGTCAGTAAAGTAAGGGTTACTTGAACACAAGAACTTCAAAAATTACAAGAGTGGATCTGATATCCAAGATGGCTACGAAGTGACTAACGAGAGGGTAGTGCATACATCACGGACACACTAGGGAAAGGGGTGATTCAGGTCCCAGACTGGAGGGAACAGGACTGCATAAGATTTCATCCCACTGCTCAGAATGGGATGCAATTTAAAACTTTAAATAGCTTATTTCTAGAATATTCCTCTTAATATTTTCAGACCATTTTTGGCTGTGTGTAACTGAAACCATAGAAAGACAATCCACAGACAAAGGATTACTATGCTGGGAGTTAAGACTTCAACACACACATTTGGAAAACACAATTCAGTCCATAACAAAGATATAAGGACAATAGCCCCGTTATGGAGACAGCGTTGGGTGGGTTTAACAGCACATTGTTATTTTACTTCCTTTGTTTCCAAAAAAGTTGGAGAAGGAATAAATTAGGTCATGTAAGTAAACATAAATAGTTGCTTAATGGGAATTAGAACTCTGGAAAATCTCCCAGCTTCTGTTGTTGTCAAACTGGTTTCTTTCTCTGCCCTCTTTTCCACCATTATGACCCCAGGGAAGGGAGCCAGACACGGTTTAGCAACCAAATAAAAGAATGCTTTCTTTGAAGATTGTGACATCGGTGATCAAGATCTTTATCTTTGCAGCAAATGAACTGAGGACCAGAAACTTCTCACCAACCCAAAGTGGGGTCTTGAAGGTAGGACTGAAGGCAGCGAGGCTGGAGGAACACAGGAGAAGGAATCTATTTCTCACCATAATGAGAAGCTGGTGAGATGCATGCACAGCCGGGGGAAAGAGAGGCTCTTTCCAAGAGTGCAGGACCTCCAGGTGGAGACAGAGCTGCAGGGACCCCCTGGGCAAAGCCAGAAGGCATAGAATGGCAGAGTGACCAGGGAAAGGGGTCCTTAAACGTCAGAAGGAAGCCAAAGGATCCTCCACATGAGATGTTGCCTTAGGAGGTGGGGCAGGTCCCAGGGGCATGTGAAAGGTATAGCTGACCCCAGGAAGCACCTGTGTATCTACCTGGGGATGCTCATCTGGTCCCAGAGAAACTGAAGAGATGGCTATGGTACAAGACTAGGTTCCTTGAGTTTATACCAAGTGGGTGGCTCCACGGGGAGGAGTTTAGGATGTGAAAAGTGACCTCTGCAAATACAGTCATATGTATGCTCTGGATTATATTCTCCGCTTTTATAGTCCTCAATTTCCTAAATAGAAAGGGTTTCTCTTTCAGAGTCCAATCTTAACTATAAAAGATAAGGAAATTTCCTTCACTTCCATGAAGGTTGAGCTGTGAAGAAGGGATAGATTCCTCTTTGGTGATTCCCTGAGTTAGACCCTGGAACCCCAAGCAGCTCCTGAGCCAAGAGAGTCAGAGAAATAAGACATCAGAATCCAAGAGGAGAATAAAATATGAGAATCCAGGAGGAGATGCAGAGCCTGAGCGTTTCTGGGGCAATTAACTGTCACCTGCTGCTGAACTGTCTTCAGTGATCCAAGGAGAGACGCATTCCTGTTAAGGAGCCAAAGAGAAGAGAGTCCCAGAGAGGCCAGGTCCCTGTCGGTCTCTCACATCCCAGTGTTTGCTGGGATTGACCTGAGGTGAGAGTACGTTGTATAGAAAAGGAAGAAGAAAGAGGTGATGATGCTTGGAACATGGGCCAAATGGTACAAAGAAGGAGGGACCACTGGGGAAGGGCCCAAGATTCAGCAAGTAGTCCTGTGGTCCTCTTTCACCAAGTCCAGAAAGAGCTCACCCAGATAATGGTCTTTAATTAAAAATGAATCCCAGACAAATATGGTTTCAGGACTCCAGAAAGGATGGGACCCATGTATCCCCGTAAACACCTCAGAAAGACCGCACATGGACTATCAGACAAAATACAGGATGCCCAGTTAAACTAAATTTCAGAAAAGCAAGGAATAATTGTAGTGTGTCCCAGGCAAGATTTGGGAGATCCTTGTGTTATAAAAATTGCTGTTTATGTGTAATTCAAATTTAACTGG
This sequence comes from Aplodontia rufa, assembly GCA_004027875.1. Taxonomy (NCBI): domain Eukaryota; kingdom Metazoa; phylum Chordata; class Mammalia; order Rodentia; family Aplodontiidae; genus Aplodontia; species Aplodontia rufa. The sequence goes on along the minus strand of PVKS010034274.1, from coordinate 400 downwards.
AAATCTTGTTTACTTGCTAAATCTAGTAGCCATGAGCAGTTGTCTTTTTTCAAGTTGTAAGAGGCAGATGTGGACTGGACAAGCTGTTCCCAGAGTTCAGCAGATGTCATAACATCACAGTGTTGTCTGGGTTGCTTCAAGGGCTTGTTCAGTCTCTCCTAAACGTGTCAGTGCTTTTGGCCACCACTTACAGACATCTGATCCAGCTGGTTTAAAAAGAATAACCTTTCATGTCCCTGTACCAGGGGATCCAGAGACAAGATGTGCTCCAGGTACAGTGTTGCCACTAAGCACAGTCCATACGTCCCCCTTGTCCTCTGCTGGCTCCACCTTGGGCTGAGGGCAAGATGGGGGCAGCAGCACCCAGCATCCATTCCCAGACTTGGCCTCATCATTGGCA
>PVKS010034273.1:0-21015 GCA_004027875.1 Aplodontia rufa | reverse complement strand
ACTTCTGATTTTACTTTAAGCAGTTAACCATTCCAAGCCTGGTTCCAGTGTCCCAGATATTTGTCTATTATTTCCCCCCTTTTCTCATCCCTGCATCTGCTGTGAAAGATTATTAAACTTGTACCGGAATTCCTGTTTTTTTATCAGATTAAAAGTTTACAGAATGCCTGTTTATTATAATTCCCACCTCCTCTCCCCTCTGCTGTCCATACCACTTCTCCTCTAAACTTCTACCATTTATTAGCTACTGGAAGAGAAAAAGGGCTCAAAGCACCACGTTAGAGCAAGGTATCCCTGTGGGAGGTCAAGACCTTCTGAATCAAAAAAGTCAAGTTCAAGCAGGTGCATGGCCCTCAAAAATATTTCTTCTGCTGATGATGCAATTCTTGCTGGAGTCTGCCCAGGAAGGGGGGCTACAGAAAGGGGCTTGTGTAGTGTCTTTACCTCTCCCATAGACCCTGGATGCACAGATAATGAAGTGTTGGAGACTGAAGCCAACATGATGCTTGGTCAGATTCCAGAGAAAAGTTTTAGTAGTAAACAACTCTGCAGGATGCCCAGCTGGCTTGCAACTTCCTGAGTAATTAGTAAACTGCCTGACCACATGACTAAGCTATTTGCCTGCTCTATTGTTGCAACTGATTGATTATATTTGTTTTGTGTCCCTATTGGGGGTTTGTAACAACTTAATACCGGGTGTACAGGGAAATAGGAGAGGTAGAGAGAAGAAGAAAAGCCTTGGGAGTAGAAACAGGGACTCTAGTGAGAGGAGGTGTAAAAGCTTTGCCTCTAGTGAGAGGAGATGTAAAAGCTTTGCCTCTAGTGAGAGGAGATGTAAAAGCTTTGCCTCTAGAGAGATGAATAAAATAAAGTGTTTGGAGAACTCAGGACTAGTGTGTCTACTTCATTCCCAGTCAACCCCTGACTGAGAGCCCTTCAGTTCCTGCAGGCAGGGACAACTGGTGGCCCATATGGGCCCCTCCGAAAACAGTGGTAAGAGGCTAAGGCAAGGTAAGTTGTTAGAGATAGACAAGAACTCTATTCAATAGAGTGCCAAAATGAAAGTAAAAATTCAAAAGCTGTAATCTAAAAAGCAGGGACCTCGAGGTTAGCATTGGGCTCCTGTGAGGAGAGGAAGCACTAGCTTAGAGCTAGGGTACAATGTCCTATGTTTTGTTGGCAAAAATTTGTTCTGTGTATGTTATATGTGTGTTAAATGTGGTACCAAATTGGCTAATAGATGAGTGCTCATAAATTAGATTTAAAAAAGGACAAAAGAATATGAATCCAAATGACTTAATTCACATGAATTAAGCATTTAAAAAGAGGTTCAAGCTAAGTCACTTAGACATAAGAGTAAAGATGTGTTTAAGAGTACTACCTCACATATTTGTTTTCTAGGTGGTCAACCAATAGAATGTTCTATAAATGTTTAGAGTGTTTCATTCAGTACTTCTAGGATTTTTCTTCAATGAAAAAAGATGATTTAAATTTATCTAATATCCTGAGGTTTCATGGATAACCTAAGCTAACAATAAAAATGAATAAAGTACATTTAACATAAATGGGATTAATCTCCATAAATGTGTTTGTTAGAAGAGACATCTGATAAATTTACAAAGTCAAAAATGTTAAAACATTAATTGCTAAGTAAATTCGAGTTATCTTGATTTGGTTTCTATAAGGTAACATACATTTGGGTTTATTAAATGTGCTTTTACAGTTTGGAAAATAAAAAGCTAATTTAAGATTGCTTTGATCTGGGTCTTCACAGAAAGAAAGCAAATTGTTAAGACCTAAAATTCTAACAGGTGCAATTCTATATATAAAGAGTACAAAAAGTTTAAAATGATTGGAAACATTGAAAATATCATAAAAATTTTATCAGAATACAGATTTTAAAAAGGGACAAGGCATTGTGGATTGTGCACATCTCACCATCAAAAACTATCTACTTAAAAATAAAAAGGGGGAATAATTATAATTGTTGGGGTCTGACATTTACTCCATTTCATCAGCTGCCCTGGAGTGATCTTATTACTATTTGTATAAGTTCCTTCAGGGGGAGGGAGCTGCTTGGTTTTGCTTTGTTAAGTTTGCTAATTTTGATACAAAATAAACTCAGAATGGTTGGAATGTGCTTACCACAGATGTTCCTAAGTTGTTTTTCAGTACTTGAAGTCTGCATAACTGTTGGTAGCTTCCTTGGAAGGAGAATAAAAGGAGATGTAAAAGGTATAGATCTAGGAAGAAAACCTGCCAGTCCTGCTTCAGTGTAACAAGAGAGACTTTGACATCTTGGCAGCGGCTGTTGCAGCCCTAGCAGTGACTGTGCTGACCACAGATACTTTGAATGCCTTGTCCAGTTCAGCTGCGGAGGTTTCCGCAAAACAGGAAGCTATAAATCAACACCTGTACACTGGACTATTGATCATGAACCAACAAGTTGATCTACTGCGAGAACAAGTAGACGTTTTGGAGGACATTGGGTCTATGTGTATTTATAATCTGCCTGGACTGAGTTTTAGTTACCTAAGTGATCTGGCTAAGTCTTAGAGAAGAGTGGCCACTGTCATCATTATTGTGTGTTTTGTGCTTGGTCTTGCGGTAAAAAAGGCTTTTCAGTCACGTTGAGTGATGAAATAACCATATGGAAGGGATTGTGCAAGCTTATGCTGCCCTCAGGGTTGATGACCATGAGTCAGCAACGATATGGATGGCTCAGGCTCAAGGGGCTGGTAGTCAATGTTGGGTAAGTCCCTTCAACCCCCCTATCAACCTAAGACAGGAAGGGTGCCTTACGCTGCACCTAATTCCAGTGACAGGTAAGAAGGGGAGGTGTGAATGGAGACACCTAAGACAGGCACAGTCACCTGTTTGTTTTTCTCCTCTCAAAGAAATAAAAAAGGAGGAGATGTTGGAGACTGAAGCCAACATGATGCTTGGCCAGATGCCAGAGAAAAGTATTAGTATTAAACAACTCTGGAAGAGGCCCAGCTGGCTTGCAACTTCCCGAGTAATTAGCAAACTGCCTGACCACATGACTAAGCTATTTGGCTGCTCTATTGTTGCAACTGATTGATTATGTTTGTTCTGTGTCCCTATTGGGGGTTTTTGTAACAAATTAATACTGGGTGTACAGGGAAATAGGAGAGGTAGAGAGAAGAAGAAAAGCCTTGGGAGTACAAACAGGGACTCTAGTGAGAGGAGATGTAAAAGCTTTGCCTCTAGTGAGAGGTGACTTAAAAGCTTTGCCTCTAGAGGGGCAAACTACAAAAACACAAAAACACTAACAGCCCAATTAATAAATGGGCGAAAGAGCTAAATAGAAACTTCTCACCAGAGGACATTGATCAAGCCAATGAATACATGAGAAAGTGCTCTAAATCTCTAGTAATCAGAGAAATGCAAATGAAAACCACATTAAGATATCACCTTACACCAGTCAGAATGGCAAAGATGAAGAAAATAATAATAGATGCTGGAGGGGCTGTGGAGAGATAGGCACACTAACACACTGTTGGTGGAGCTGCAGACTGGTACAGCCCCTCTGGAAAGCAGTGTGGAGAATCCTCAGTAAACTAGGGATGAGCCCACCATAAGACCCTGCTATTCCACTCCTGGGTACCTTTCCAGATGATTTAGAATCAGCACATTATAGTGACACAACAATATCTATGTTCATAGCAGCACAATTTACTATTGCTAGGCAATGGAAACAACCTAGATGTCCCTCACTTGATGAATGGATCCAAAAACTGTGGTACATTTATACCATGGAATTTTACACAGCAATTAGAAACAATGATATTGCAGCCTTTGAAGGTAAATGGATGGCTATGGAAGAAATCACGCTGAGTAAAATCAGCTTAACCCAGAGAACTAATGGTTGATTGTCTCCACTCATCTGTGGAGGTTGGGACTAGACCCTGGCCATTGACAAAGTTGGTCTATTATCATGTGTTAAATCCAGATAAGATATAATGCTATACAACATAATCCTTTTTCAGAGATATGGGGGGAAGGGGAAGGGAGGTGTAAAGTGGGGGGGCACTCCTGGGGGTAATTGTAATATCCAGAATCTACACACATTTTATATTATTTTCTTTAGAACTTGTATGGTTGTTCAAAAATTTAAAAAAATTAAAAAATAATTTATAAGACCAAATTACTACTAGTAGACAACTGCCATCAAAGAGGTAGGAAGCACTTACATAGAAGGTTGCCACCCACTGACAATCTGGAACACTTGTTACCACTTTGACAAAGAACTTAAAAGACCCAGACCTTTTCGTTTTTTGGACAAGGTCTCACTAACTTGCTTAGAGCCTTGCTAAGTTTCTGAGGCTGTTCTCCAACTCTACATCTTCATTCTTCAGCCTCCCAAGTTGCTGTGGTTACAGGATGTGCCACCACACACCTGAAATATATTCCCTTTTAATACATGATCAGTAGGCACAATCAGTAACATTTCTATCCATGTATAGGTAAAGTAGAAATGTAAACATGTCACCAAATCCTGTCACTCTAGTGCAAGCCGCCTTTAGGTTTAAAGATACTTGCTCATGTTAAGGTTTCTTATTTTTATTAAATTTAGAGCCTGACTGCTTTGGAGTCAAGATGAGTTCCACATTACCCTCACCACCTGCTAGAGCATCCTTAAGTGAATTATGCTGAGGTTGACTGCCCATGGTCCATGGTTAGGATTTGCTTTTCAGTATACCCTCATGGCACTTTTCTATCTACTAATATTGATTTCCTTCCTTTTGGTTATCATCTTGCTACTCCTTAATTGTATTTAGAAACTTTTAGATTGTTGTAGCTGGTAGGAACACTCAAATTCTCTATCCAAATTTACTATATTTAACAGATGAAAATCTTGCAAAACAGGAAGAGTAACTAGTCTGAGATCACACATTTCATAAACGTCAGTTTTAGCCCTCACATAAAGTTACCTGACACTGTTCATACAGTTAAATTGTTGGCATTTCTTTAAATTTTCCCTCCCTTAGTGTAGTGATATCTTAGAAGATATAAATTAAATCATGTACTAAGAATCTATATGTTATATGTCAAGTATTGCATTTGGCACTGTGCGTATAATAAGGAAATTAGATAAGATCTTGCTGTAAATGCATATAATCCATAGCAAATACTTTTCTTAAGCCTATGTGCTGACTTTACAGGCTCTAGTAGGAACCACACTGTCAAAAATCATAGGCACAACATAGTGAGAAGTTCCCTAAAACCAGTGTTCCATCTTTCTTGAAAAAATGTTTTTATAGTTATAAATTCAAGATATCCATTAGAATTAGATCAACAGTAAGACATAACAAAATATATTTAAGAATCTTGAATTTTAGAAAAACCAGTTCCTCAGTCAGCACATCATATGCACTTTGATCTAAAGCATGATGGCAAATTCGGAAATTTCACAATTCAGAACACAGAAATACTGTTAGTGATAACTATGGATTTTGATAATTTTATTATGTTGTGGATTCACATAAAATCAGATTAAAGAACTTGGGAAAGTCTTTTTTCAGTTTCTATTCATTTATTTATTTTTATTATATCTTTTATTTGGGACTTATTTGGGACTCAAGTGTCTTATATACTTTATGTGTAATCATTTCCTCCTTTAAGTTCTTATTTTCCTTATTGACTTTGTATATAGCTTTTGGCATCTCATAATTTACAAATAAATAAAAAATGTTGTCATACTTTTTGTACGGACTTTCTCCTATAGTACCTAGAGACATTTGGCCTTGCTATTGCTTTTCACTTCTTCTCTTAAACTTGTTAATCTTTCCTATACCTGCTGTTGCATGGTCCTTTCTGTCAGGGAAAACACCTTTATATCTGAAGTAAACAGGTTAATACAATGACAGAGATAGAGTTAAGCATAGCTAATTGACAGGTAGTTGAGAAAAGAGATACAACAATTACATTAATTGTATTTCACATATAGATATTTGAATAAAATGAATAAAATGTAAATAATACTTGGGAGCTACAGTATTTTTAAGGTTAGTTGTTTTTTTTTTTTGTTTGTTTTGTTTTACTTTGGAGGGAGGTTATTTTCCTTTGTTACATTTTTTTTAAAGAAGAAAAGTTACTATTTCTATTTCTTTCTCAGAAATAGCATTTAAATAGTAAACTACAATATAAAATAGCAATGAGACATAATATAAAATAATAAAATCACAATAAAAAAGGAAAACAGGAAAAAATCCAACTTTTTCTTGGAATTGAACCTCATTTAGTGCACATGGGCAGTTACTCTCAGGGACTTTCAGGAGCTCCATTTGGGCACAGTGCCTGTCAGGGAGTAAGTACTAAATAAGTGTGTGGTAAGTGGCATTTACTCAGAGTCACATTTTTACATATCTAAATGTCCAGTCCCAGCCAGCAGGATCTGGAAGGCTCTCAATCTGCGGTTGACTGGGAATGAAGTAGACCCACTGGTCCTGAGTTCTCCAACACTTTATTTCCTCCCTTTCACTAGGAGCAAGGCCTTTTACATCTCCTTCCTCTCACTAGAGGCAAGGCTTTTTACATTTCCTCTCACTACAGTACCCGTTTCTACTCCCAAAGCTTATTCTCTTACTTTAAAGTCACTGTTTCTAATGCCGAGGCTTTTCTTCTTCTTTCACTAGAGTCCCTATTTCTACTGGCGAGGCTTTTCTTCTTCCCTTACTAGAGTCACTGTTCCTACTGCCTGCATGGAATGATTTTCTTCTTCTGCCTTCTCCTCTTTCCTCTCCTGCTTCTTCTCTCCTCTGTCTCTGCAGCTGCTGCTGCTGCTCTAGACTGCCTGTTTCTACTGCATGCAGGGGAGGGACCTCTTCTTCCTCACTAGAGCCTTCTACCATTCTCTTTCCATATGCCCTGTATTTATTTTTAGAACAACCAATAGGGACACAGTAGAAACATATTCAACCAATTATAACAAATGAGCAGCCAAATAGCTTAGTCATGCGGTCAGGCAGTTTGCTAATTACTAGGGAAGATACAAGCCAGCTGGGCCTCTTACAGAGTTGTTTACCACTAATTCTTTTCTCTGACATTTGGACAGGCATCATATTGGTCATAGTCTCCAACATCTAAAAATTGGCTTTAATGAAAAAATCTTACTGAACCAACTTTTCCAAAACATTATTTATTTTTAACCAAAAAGAAAATTCATTTTTCTCAGATAGAAAATGTCTTGCCCTCTAAAATTATTTTTCTACTATGAAAATTGTACCTTTTAATCATCAAAAAAACTTAAATGCAAGAGGATTTTTTAGCACAGAACAGAAAGCCCTAATTTTATGTCAAGCCTCTCTTTGTAGAAAGAAAAACAGTGACATTTGGACCAAGATATATTTATCAGGATTGGTGAAAATGTTTGATTTTATGCATGAATCCTGGCAAAGTTAAATTATAATTGAAAGACCGTTAAATGCTTTTATGACTTTTCACAGCTACATTCTGCACTGTAAATAGACCTAAGAGTATCATTCACATCATTCTGCAAATGCTACCACACGACAACAACCACAAAAATAAGTATTATGATAAAGCTGTTTATACATGAACAATAGAAAAAGTAGAATTTTATGAATTAGCAATGTTGAAATGTGGGAAAACCAAGAATATTTTTGCTTAGTTAAAGTTTATATTTTAGTCTGTGATAAAATTCATTAGCTTCAGAAGTTTCTAATTTTTACTTTAGGTTAGCTATAAATCCTAATTTATTCTAATTTTCTCTTTGTTCCTATGAAAAGAAAGTGAATAGAAATGATAAAAAATAATGTCCATGCTGTTATGCTTAGGTCTCAAAACTATATTACAATTAGTTTACGTGTGTGTGTGTGTGTGTATGTGTGTGTGTGTATGTGTGTGTGTGTGTGTGTGTGTGTTTGCATTTATATAACCAAAAATTGACCAAAATTCATTACAGGATTGTTTATAGCAATTTTCACATTTTTAAATCCAAAACTAATGAGATTAATCAGTTTGGAAATTTACACAATGATACATCAAATCACTAGGAAAATAGCTCAGAAAAAATAATGTACTCTGTTGTTCCATACAATACAATAAAATAAAAAACAACTAATCACCACATCTATATTTGGCTGGGAATTCCCTAGAAGCAGTCGTGTTCTAACTTGCAGGTTGCATGTGAAAGCAAATTATAGCTTTGTGGATGTTATGGTGGCAAATACCTGGATGTCTTTGTAGCTCAGAAGTTAGCTCTTCCACACTTTACATTTTTGATCATCATAGTTTCCAAACCAAGATTAGAATACATGGTCTAATAAATATAATTATTGAGTGAAAGGAAGAATAGTTCTAATCAAGATTATTCCAGAAAATCCTATTTCTGAACATAATAACATCATTCAACACAGTTACGTATTGTTTGCCTTCTCTAATTTAAAGTTTGATGCTTTTAAAGTAAATCAAGAGCCTCAGATTCTTGTCAAATCATTGTTAAGGATTCCTGCTATATTACCCAATTTTATGAGAGAAAGTATTTATGTATCTAACATCTTAATGGGAAGCAAGAATAATAGCATGCTTCATATTATAAACAGGTAATAAGATGCAAGCTGCATACCTGCATTCAGGTGTCTCAAGGTAGTGATTGACAGTAGGAAAAGTGACTTCATTCTTCACAGATGAGCTAGAGATGAGCAAATTAATGAAGTATTGGGCTTAGCACTCACATGTGTTTGTTTTCAAATCAAAGATACAAATTGAGTTTTCTCGTATGAAAGTCACAAACAAAACATGCTCTGAATGAGGGGCACTGTGAAATGCTGCAGTGCAAATTCAATAGGAGATTAGTAGTTAATGTGCTCAGTTGGATTTATATCACTATCCTGAGGGCATCTCGAGGTCTTTTTCTTAGGCAGCCATGATATGGACCATATTAAAACAAAAAAGCAACTGATTTTTAACAGTAGTTTCAAAGCCTAAATAAGATTCCACTCTACCACCACTTTAAAAAGTTCTTATTTCATTGAGGTGCTATTACAGGTTTCCATTTAGATTTTGATTAAAATAAAGTCTTAGCTTAAGAAGAAAAAAAAGAACAATTTCAGCTGAATGTATTTCAGCTGGGACACAGACTGTTAGAGTGTATTTTTGTCTTGATTTCTTCCTTTACACTTCCCCTCTAAATAAGAAACATCACTTTTTACAACATCCCTGAGCAGTGACAAACTTAACTTCTTCTTAGACATATTATTCAAAAGTAATTTAAATACTTCTTTTATTGTGCTTTGTAGTCTGGAAAAAAACAAAGTATATAATGGTGATTTTTACTGTTTTAGATACTAACCATTTCCAGAAAAGAATAATTATCTCCATCATTGAGCCACAATGTGGAAGAAATCTTGTTTAGCATTTTGAAAATGCAGAACAACTCAGTTGTCTACCTATTACACCTTTATGCTTTTAGAATAATAAGGCACAAAATGCCACTTAATCATACATTTTAATATCCTATTGTCTTTCATTGGGGAATGGAAGTGTGACCGAGAGTATTTTCATTCATTTTACTCACTTTTGTTCTCTATAGAAAAGGTAATATGAAAATGTGCCTCAGATTCTTCCTCTATCCATCTAAACAAAATCGGACTCCAGAAAAAAAACAGATGATTTCATTCACAATAGCTGAGTGTCCTTATAGGATAAATTTTACATTTTAGTTCATGCAGCAAAGCAAGCATTAGAGTTGTCACTATATAAAATTTTATTTAAAATAAAAATGAACTGGAAAAAGTAAAGACCTTCAAATAAGCAGTTCATCACATATTTTATTCCCCATACCTGCTTATCTAAAACATCAGAGCAAACTTTACTTTTAACCACCGAGTTTTTTCTATTTTTACTAAAATATCCCTCAAGTTCTGATTTGCCTACTCTTTTGTGGTTGCACCTGCATTCAGAGTCTATACTTTAAATAATAGTATAGACTCATACTCTGTACCATTACAATACTTAAACATATACATTTGAAACTTTGTGTTTATCAGATATTAGTCATTTGCTTAATATATAAGAAGCATAACTAACCACCTCTAAGTTTTAGAAAAAGAAAATAGAATATCTTTGAAAGTAGGTGCAGTCATTGATGTGCCTAGGAATGGAATCTTTAAATTCACAAGATTCCTTACATTCCAAATTAACATCTATGAATAATATTCTATAGAAGTAAACGATGCATATATTATTGTGTTCCTAATATCTGCATATTGTTACTTGCACATTTTGAGCCTTTATATGCTTTTCCTTATCTCTTCTAGGGCCAGGGGTCAAAGGAATAGACAGAAGCAATATGGGCATGTATACTGAGCATAGCCAAATATGTCATATGCACTGTGTATTTTTTCTGGTTAAGAATATATTAAAATACAGACAGAGACCAAGATTTGTTTATTCAGAGTGACTACTTAGGTTATGAACTATAATTAGATCCTTTCAAAAACAGACTGAGTTTATGTTCTATGTCACATATTTACATAAAAAATGTTATTAATTGCCCTTGGTGTAGTACATAGTCACTAACTAATACGTTTATGCTTTGTGTTAGTTTTCAATACAGAGCTGATATAGTAGTAATGAAGCAAAGATATAAGTAGGCAATGCAAAGGAGGCCTTAATTTATTTCCTTGCTTTTCTCCTTTCTGCTTTCATTTATTTGTTACTTGTCTGTTATTTGAAAGGCACAATGCTTGGTGCTGGGATTAGTCACTCCAGTGAAAAGTCCTACCCTGTACTTTCAAGGGCTATATGTCTAATGAGGAAATGGGTCTGAAGAGATTATTTAAAAGTGCCCTTCTAATTGCTGTAAACTAAGGAATGCAAAATGCATAGTGGAGGTTTTGAAAACATACATTTCAGTCAGTACCTAGCAAAAGGATTTCACCAAGGAGGAGACTCTTCAGATGACATTTGAATATTTTGCTGGGAATAAAAGTGAGGGAGGATCATTCTAGCAGAGGGAACAGGATGTGAAGCACATATTAATAGATAATAAAGTAAGAGGTGATTATGTTGAATTTTGAAAAATCAAAGTTGTCAGTGTAGCATTTTGAAATACATATTATAGAATTTGCATTTTAATGTGAAGGAAATGAAAATAACTTATTTGAACATGTGAATAGCTAGGAAAATATAAATCCATCCAACATGCAATTGCATTACTTGAGAGTTTATTATATTCACACTCTAATATAAGCCTTCTTGGATCTCATCTCTCTTTTCTTCATTCCCAATGTAGAAGAAGTCTAAATTCCAGATTCCTAACTCTGGGTTATAAAAATAACCTCTATTAAAGAGAAATTTAAAGACTTCTAGATCAGTTAATGAAATGATCCAATACTGAGTCTTCCTGGCTGCTTACCCCAATTTCTATATTTGTTACCAAGTTCTGGCACTTGAAATCAATATTATTTGTACCAATTATTTAGATCCCTCAAATCATAACACTTTCTTGGTGGACAAAACCTTGTAACACCAGGACCCACAACTGTGTCAAGCTGACAACTGCTATTGTTTTGCCAGGACTATCATTGGAAAATGACTCAGGAGAATTTCCCTGGCAGACTGTTGCATCTTGACTGATTTAGTGATCTAATCTATTTAGTGATGCCATGCAGTCTAACCAGATGAACTGTTTACCAAGTCACTTTCTAAAAACACAATGTGGTTCCCAAAGAAATAGATTGATCTAGTTGGAGAAAGAAGACACAGAAATATTTTTAAAAGGCAATGTGGGATAAAATAAAAAAAACAGAAAATAAGGATTACAAAATTAAAAGTACAAAGTAAAACAATAAAAATGGTCAAATTCGAGGGAAAACCCCTACTGTTACAAAGCAATTTATCACAGAATTTTAGCTATACACAAAAATATAAGTATTTTATAACAATAGATTGCAGATTATTTCTGTTTGGAAAATCTAATAGAATTTTTAGAATAATGCTTGAAAAATGTTGGATAATGCAATTAGTCTGATTATGTTAAGTCAGAAAATTTTACACTAAAATTCATGCAGAATTTTAGAAAAGCAGGAATCTTTTGTCAAATATCCTACTCTTCATAAGAGTAGGCAGCTAAGAGTAAGCATAAGATTATTTTATTTTTGGTGCTGAATTGTGTAGAGTTTTGAAAATGTACTGGTTACAAGATAGTGTATATGTAAAATATCCAAATTTCTTTGTAGACCAAGAAAAAGTAATTAACTTAAAATGAAGGAAATGAAGGGAAAGAGTAAATAAATATATTGTAAAAAGGAAGATATTTGAAAGAAGAAATGTAACTGCTGCCACAATAAATATGAATGCATTACATATCCCAGTTAAAACACACTGATTCTCAGACTAAATGTTAAAAGTTTTTCTGTTTGGCAGTCTTTTTAATTTTGCCATTTTACCAAAAGACATGACAATAACAATTTAGAGGAAGAAGAGCTTGTTTGGAACTCATGTTTCAGAGGTCTTCATCCATAGGTGACTGACTACGTTGCTCTGGGCCCAAGGTGAGGCAGAACACCATAGTAGATGAATGTGGAAGAGGAAAGCAGAGGAGGTCACAGCAGTCGGGAAACAGAGAGAGCTCTGTTCACTAAAGACAAAATATAAACCCTGTGGTAGGCCCCCAGTAACCTATGTGCTCTCACATCTTCATGTATCATGCTAGGAGCAGCCCACAGGGACTGTAATGCTATTGCACTTTGCTTGGCCTCCTAGGGCTTCCTTTAAAATCTTGGTGGAAGTCTCTCTCCATAATGCAATTTCAGCATTCTGGAATTCTGCAGAAGCAGCACCACACTGTTGATGCCAAGGTTTGACTATCTCAAAAAGTAACCCAGCCTCTGAGTACCACAGCTGTATCAACATTGGAGTGCTTGGGTGTCTGAGCTCAGTGAAACAACTTTCTAGGAATCCATGTGCAAACCGATGCTCCCATGGTCTCTTCTCACAGGAATTTTACTTTTACATTCTTGAGCCTGAGATGGGTGTGGTTCTGTCCATTCTTGCAATGTACTCAGGTCATCCTTCCTATTGTTTCAGTGTAAAGCACTTAGCAGTGTCTCTTTAGAGGCTGTAATCCCTTTAACAACTACATCTTCCTAACCCCAGTTTTGCTTTCATCTTTCTGATCAAACTGCAAGTTCTTCAAATTGTTCTGCTCTGCCTTCTGCTACTGATTATCATGGTGAACTTGTCTAAAAGCCACCAGCACTATCTATGCCGCCACCTGAATGCTGTGCAGAATTGAAATTTTCCTCCCAGATTAATTAGTTCATCACCATTAAATTAAGACTCATAAGAATTCTTATGAGGAAATAGTCAACATGTGGTTAACTTCCTTGCAAGAAAATAGCATGAATGGTCTCTAGCCCAATTTCCAAAACAAACCCCTGCTTTTCTGAAACCTCATGATCCTAGTCTTTAATATCCACAAATCCCACCTGCTTTCTGGTTTTCTGATCTCCCACCAACATTTCCATTAAGCTTCACTTACCATATACTAAATCTTTCTCAGCTAGCATCTCTAATTTTTTCAAAATTCCTCCCACAAATTCCAAAAAGTCCCAAAGCTTCTGAATCACATCATCAGATTACTCACAACAGTAATCCTACCTCTGGTACCACTTTTTGTTTTAGTCAGCCTTTTCAGTACTGTGACCGAAAGACCTGCCAAGAACAGTTTAGGGGAGGGAAAGTTCGTTGGCATTGAATTTATTGTTCTGAACTTGAGGTGTGGTAATAATGTCATGGTGGAAAGGTGTGGAAAAGGAAATCAGCTCAGAACATGGAAATAAGGAAGCAGAGAGATAAGTAAAATCCCAATGCATTTCTCTAGAGACCTACTTCCTCCAGTGACATACTCCTTCCCTACAGTAACAGCCCAGTTGATCCATACAATTTGATTAATCCAATGATTGGTTAGGGCTCTCAAACCCAATCCTTTCACATCAGAAAATTCTTGAATTGCTGATATTTGAGTTTTTGGAGGGTTACCTCATATCCAAACCATAACATCATCTGTATGTTGTTTAAATATTTTTGTTCAAAGTATTTATTAAATATTTTCTATGTAGCATATAAGAATATGGAAATCCAGTAGTTAGGAAGTCATGTATAGTTCTTTCATTCAAAGAAAAATAAATACACTCATAGTAAAGAAAAATAATAGCCAGGCATATTGATACATGTCTGTAAATTCAGCTACTCCATGGGCTGAGATTGGAAGATGACAAGTTTCAGAGTATTTTGCAAAGCTCAGTGAGTCTCTCTTAAAATTAAAATTTAAAATGGGAACATGCGATGGTCCTCTGTCTCTCCTTAGGCATGTGCTTGTGCGTTCCGTTCCTGCTGTGCTGCTCTCCCACCTTGAACTTTCACTAAGTCAGTGATTTTGCCACAGCTGATCTTTCTCTGTGCACATCTGATTAGTGTTGAACAACAGGTGTAGGTTCTTTTTGAATGAAATAGAACATGATATACTGTACGTTAGAAAGTATTTACCTTATTTATAAACCTGAGTGTACCTACTACACAAATAAACCTATATTAAATTCTAAAACAAAATTAAAATGGGCTAGGTATATAGCTCTGTGGTAGATCACTAACATAGTGCTCAATGAAGATGTGAGGAAGATAATAATAGAATAGTGCAAACCTAAATAAATTAAAGGAAACACTACTTTTAGCAGAAATAGCTGAATTTGAAACATGCAGAATGAAATAAAGTTGGAGCACAGTGATGTTTATTAACATTAATTATAACCATATCATCTTTTCAAATGTGAGTCACATGAATCGAAAGCATTTGGATCCATTTTTTTTTAAATTTAGTTTATGAGCTCTCATTTAAGCCAATTTGGTAGCATGTTGATACAACATACAACTCATGTTTACATAACATACAATGCAGTGTGCACAACATACAAAAAGAAACCCAACAAGAAACAAAGCTTCTAGAGCTTTGAAAAATGATCTCAGGGTAAAGACCACAGGAAGGGCAGAGGTCAAAATGAACTACTTAATGAGGTAAAAAAATTATTGAAAAAGATATGATCAAAGGTGAATCTCACCATAAAAACCACGAGCTAAAAAAAATTGTAGTTCAAAAAAATGAAAAAGCCATGTTCCCCATTTCCTTCCTTATGCCCAACTGGAGAGAAGCAGGAAATTGGAGGAATTAGGGAGTTCCCCAAAGCACTTGGGAGTGTCATCATTTTTATGAATTTAATTTCACTATTTTGGGTCAGTACCTGCATTGCCCCAAAGCAAAATGCAAAATGCAGATATATTTCCTCCAGTAATATAGTAGGAGGAGGGAATTTGACAGCATTTCAGCCTACAAAAGTTTAGGGTCTATAGCCAGTGGCTTATAAATGCCTCCTTCTATTCCCCTCCTTCTATGATTATTTTTTCAAAATTTTAATATGTTTATACAATTTATACAGTTGAATTTTATGTTCTCCCCCTCCATTGGCATCCTATTTCTCTGCAGTAAAACTTTCATTTCACCATCCTGTTTTCTCCTGGGTATGATTCTGTGTTTCTGAGTCCAAGGAAAAATAACTTAGTGAGTGTCCTTTATGGGAGATCGGTTGAAATCTGTTAATGATGCTGAGATACTGTTCCAGTTTCTGGCCAGCTGCATCCTCACTCCATGTCCTAGACATATCTCAGACCCATTTAACTTAAACCCAACAGAATGCTTCAACCATCAAGGCAGGATGGATCACTTTTTAATCCCTCACGTGTTACAAAAAGATTTTTTCCTACCTTTGGCTCAGGCACTAAATTATTTGTTTTCCAAAGCCCTGGCTGGCATGTACCCATCCATACATAGTGATACATCCTCCAACTTGAGTCCCATTGGCTTGGAATTGGCTGCCACTTCCTACCCCCAATGCTACCACAATGAGACAGTTATTGTTTGGGAGAGGAAGCCTCATGATCCCCTCAGGCAAGTTATAGAGCTCCATTCAAGGGGCCAAATTGTTAGAAATACAATAAATATATGGTTGGAGGTGGGTAAGCAAGGCAAATATTTTGGTACCATGAGAGGGTGGGCTTATGGGGTGGGGGATTTGAAGCATGCACACTCAACAAAGGCATTCTATGGGTATTTTTCACAAGTATGAAATAATCTTGTCTTTCACTTTGGAGGAGCTCAGGGGGAAAATCTACATAATGAGGTTAAGACTGGGTAGCGCCAGGTACTGGAAGTAGGTAGGCATTATATGGAAAGCCAGAGGAGGTAATCTGGGGTACAGGAAGTACGTGGAACTTACAGTGTAAGTAGACACATGTTGGGAAGTATTAAACTGGGATTCCTTCTGGCCTAATGGTAAGCTTATGTAAGATGGCTTCCTTTTATATGGGATGTTTGAGGCTGCATTCTGAAAATGGACCATCAGACTTCCTATTTATCACTGGTTCCCCAGTCAGAATTTGGTCCTCTCTACTTTGCCCAACCATGGATCCAGTCCTAGGAAAGTGTCCTTCAGACAAGAGGGTAACAAAGCCATTTCCAAAATTAATATATTTTCTTAAAATAATATATTCAGTGGTGTTTTTTGGTTGGGAGTTTTTTGAAAATTTTGTTGTTGAGTGCCTTGTGAAAAGAGAAGATTAACCTCACAAAGCAATATAATTAATTACACCAAAATAAACAGTGCAACCCAGGCCACATATTCAGAGAGCATGTGTCAAATAGAGGGAGACATGCACAGCTCTTTGATTACAGATAAGATGAAATCAGCAACATCTAGTAAATACAAACTCAAGGTATTCATAATTAGTCCAGCACACAGAGACACCTTCAAGCTCAAGGAGTTTAATAAAGGAAAGCCTGTCAAGTGGGCATGGGGCTGATAAGGGATGAAGTATCTATCACCAAATAGCATAGGCAGAGTAGACAGGTGTCATGGGATTTGGGGTGATCCTGTAGAACAGGAAAAACTCACTGTACCAGAAATGTTCCAAGGTTCTGTGAAACAAGATGGAGAGAGAAAAAACTGTTTAGGCAGTTGGGCATCTTGTATGTACCAAGCAGGGAAAGGGAGTTCAGACTCAATGAATGTGACTTGTGAGCACTACAAGACAGCAAGATGAATCAATTGAAAGGGACCGAGCAATAAATGACAAAAGAACTTTGAGGGTGACAGGCCTACTAGAAAATCCATCAAAGCTGTGACTCCCAACTGAATTTCAACAGTTTCAGGAAGTGGTGAACCTCATACTTGTCTTCTGACTAGAAAGAAATGCTCCATACCACTAAGATAAAGTAATCTACAACAACATGATCTCTTGACACATAGAGATCAGAATTTGCAAATAAGAACTTATCCGAAACATTCCCAAGCCCTGGATATTGGCTCTGCCATTTTGTCAAACACTGTTTTGGACCTCAGAATTACCAAACTGAAGAGCTGTGCTATTAGTGCACTGTGGAAAGAATTGGCAGGATTGACTCAAAGGGAATGTTTTGGGTCACTTATGTGGTTTCCACAAGATGAATGAGAAGGTACTTATAAGAGGCAAAAGAATTTAACAAGACAAAACATTTGGACATGGAGACCTAGCAACAGGAAGCCAATTGTTCCTTCAGCAGTCAGAGCAAGGAGTGCCCTGCATGATTTGGGATGGATCTCATATATATCCTTTGCCCAGAGGACAGGCTGTGCAAATGGAAGGCCACATGTTGGTGCATAGACCTTACACCCTGTTGATTGCTATTTAAATCTACAGCTATATGAGCACCTCACACCTAGAGATCATAGAGTTTTCTACAGTCTCAACTAAATATAGAATAAAAAAATACATCTTTTCCAACAAATAGAATTCCTTTGAGTGGTTCCCCTGAGTGGGCATTGTTGGACAATACAAAAAAAGGGAAGGGCTGACATTTAAGACTGGGCATAAAGGAATGAGCTATGTCTAAACCCCTGAAGAGTGGTTGGAGAACATGAGCTAGGGTTCTCTCTGGTTTGTTCCCAGGACTCGAGTATGATCCCAGGGGCACCCTACCACACAGTGACCGCCTTCAGTCCTTTGCCTTACCTCTGGAGGGAGTGCTTTGTCCATTTGTGCTCTCTGGCTTGAAAGGTGCAAGCTTCCCCTGAGTGTCCCACAGACTGAGAAGACAGGCCTGTGCCAAGATCCCAGAGAAAACCTGCAAACCCCAGTGCCAGAGGAAACAGAGCTTGAAAGGCTTCACAAACAACCCCTCAGATATCATGGCTGCTTCCTCAGCGGTGTGAGCCAGTGTTGACGGTGTGTGACACACAGCCAACTGCTGCTGAAGCTCACCAATGGAAGGAAAAGTCTGAGTGGCAGTTGTCTCCTGCTGGTATTGCACATGCACATGCTGATGATGCTGCACTCCTCAGCCAATCAGAACCCAGTAGGAGCATTCATGTGCATCAGAATCTGGCCCTGTCGCTTGGCAACCACTGTTGGGGAGTTCAGAGCTACTAAAGCACAGATCTGTGCTGTTGGGGCACTGTGGAGAGACACAGTTAGCTTGACTCTAATTCTTGATTTGAGTCACTGGGGAGGTTTCTGTCCAAGCCAGTGGTAGGTGCCTCTGAGCCTTGACCTCTGCCAAGAGGAAAGGCTTTGGTTGCTGGCTTATTATCAGGGACTCTATGGTTCCTGCACCAGCCTGAGGACAGAGTGCCTGTGCTTTGGGTGGGGCAGTTCTTGTGGACTCCCCTTGCCCAGAGGCCAGGTGGGCTACAAAGCTGACAGCAGGATCCAGAAGGCTGTGTGTTCCAGAAATGTGGCCAAAGTGCGGCATATGCTCACTGGTGGCCAATGTGGCTTGAATGACAGTGATGACAACAACAGGTAATAGAGCTGGGGCAAGGGCATGTATGGGATTAGGGAGCATTTCCCAGACTGTGTCCACAGGATGGCCACTGTGAGTGTGAATCTCCCCCCCACCAATGATGCTTGGCTTTTTCCCTCTACAATGGCCTGAGCAGGTCACATCTACAGAGCTTGGTGCCTAGCTAGTGTAGGTGAGAAGAACAGCAAAACTCCTCTCCCATCCATGAGGTATTCCCCTGAAAGCACTTTTTGACTGTTGCATGTGATTTAATGAGCAAAATGAGGGCATTTTCCCTATGTATTTCAGGTCACTGACTCAGCAAACTGGCATGTGCTTAGTACTGTATCATGGTGTCAGAAATAGGATTAACAAATATTTGTCAGTATGTTAACAGGCCCATGTATACAAGGTGTTTCCTGAGGGACCTCACCAGGTATCTTGGGCTAGGGATACTGTTGATGAAAGACTGTTTTTCACAGTGGCATGAACGGGGTTCCAATGTCACTGCTAAAGAGGATTTTATAGAATATTTCAACATTTTCACTCATTTCCTACTCCTCTGACTTGGAAGGGTTGCTAGGTTCCAGGACAGTCAGACCAATGTTTGCAAGGAAGACAGGTTTTCCTTCAAGCTGTCAGAGTGCGGTCTTAGATTTTCATCACTCAACTGCATAGCAGCAGACAGGAAGGTACAAATTGAGAGCAGAATGGAAATTGGAGGAAGGGTCAAAGGAAAGTGAGGATCCAAAAAGTGTTAAGGTCTGACTTTTCTCCCTGGACATAAATGAATGAACCTTGACTAAATGGCTGTTGAGCATTTGGAGAGCACCAGCTGCATAGAGGAAGAAGACTTCTCACTCAGCTGTGGGGCAATCATTTTTAGAGCTGTTATTGAGAATAGAATATTCTCTACATATTGAAAGCACACAGCCTCTTTTCTCATGGCTTTTTCATGGTATCTATTGTCTTATGTATAGTAGTGGAGGGTCTGATTCTGTTCTTTCAAATATTTTAATGAGAAAACATTTCCATTTTTTTTTGTTAATCAGTGCATAGTTTTTAAGAAGAAGCTTGGGACCGAAGCCCTGAATAACTTGTTTTTCTGCAGTTTCTCCTCTAGAAAATTTTATTTCATATTTCATATTCACACACTATTACTCCTTTTCATTTTCTTTATTTGAAGTTTGCTGTATGACAGCACAAGTGTACATCATTTGAATAGATAATAAAAGTTCTGTTGCTTTTGACATTTCCCTTTTTGATTGATTTAGCTACTTTTTCCTTTATGAATTCTTTTTTATTCACTTTTCAATGATTTTTTACTTTTTCCTTGTATCTTTTTTTTAAGATTGAATATTTTCTTTTTTTTACTCGTTTTTATTGAGAAATTTCTTATTGAACAACTATACATAATTTTTACAAAATAATAGAAAATGTGTATAGATTCTGGATATTAGAATTACACTTGGTGTGCCCCCCCCCAATTACCCACCCTTATCCCTCTCTTCCCCTTCCCACAATATCTCTAAGAAAGATTATGATGTATAACATTACACCTTATCTGGATTTAACACATGATAATAGACCAACTTTCTCACTGGCCAGGGTCTAGTCCCAACCTCCACAGATGAGTGGAGACAATCGACCCTTAATTCTATGGGTTAAGCTGATTTTACTCAGCCCCTCTGGAAAGCAGTGTGGAGAATCTTCAAAAAACTAGAGATGAGCCCACCATATGACCCTGCTATTCCACTCCTTGGTATCTTTCCAGGGGATTTAGAATCAGCACATTATAGTGACACAGCAATATCTATGTTCACAGCAGCACAATTTACTATTGCTAGACTATGGAAACAACCCCGGTGTCCCTCATAGGAAGAATGGATCCAAAAACTGTGGTACATTTATACCATGGAATATTACACAGCAATTAGAAACACTGATATTGCAGCCTTCGAAGGTAAATGGATGTCTATGGAAGAGATCATGATGAGTAAAATCAGCTTAACCCAGAGATCTAAGGGTCAATTATCTCCACTCATCTGTGGAGGTGGGGACTAGACCCTGGACAATGAGAAAGTTGGTCTATTAGCAATGTGTTAAATCCAGATAAGATGTAATGCTTTACAACCTAATACTTTTTTAGAGATATA
>PVKS010034272.1:0-21008 GCA_004027875.1 Aplodontia rufa | reverse complement strand
AAAAGGTAAAAAGGAGATATAAAAGGACAAGAAATATAATTTATTTGAGAGAATCAATTTTATCTATTTTTTTTCTTAAGGTAAAATTAATTTTATTTATTTTCTCTTCGGGCCTTTGTTTCTCCAACACTTAGTTGTGCATGTGGTGCTGGGGTTTGAACCCAGGTCCTTTCGCATGCCAGGGAAGTGCTCTACTATTGAGCCCCCGGTCCAGCCCCAAGGACATGCAATTTTAATCTGAATTTCTGGCTCCTTTTCCAAGCCCATCACTCCCCAATCCAGCCTCCCCTCCAGACCTGTCACTCCCAAATTCCTGGAAAATTTGTAAATCTTGAAGTTTACTTATGACAATTACCTTGTGCAATGTTAATTACCCCCCCCCAATAAACGGATTAAGTAAAGAGAAATATGGCTTTTTAAGAAATTGATAATTTAGGAGACTTTCCAGTTATCTACTGATCAGATAATGATGGCCGTGCCCAGCCTAAAGATCCTGACAATGACCAGACCACTGTAAACCATCTTGAGATCATCAGACTGAGAGCATCTCCGCTTAGTTTCCCATAACATTCCTCAACAACTTTCCTTTAAAAGAAGAGCCAGAAGAGGCGTGGTGACACACGCCTGTAATCCCAGCGGCACCTGAGGCTGAGGCCGGAGGACGGCAAGATCAAGGCCAGCCTCAGCAACTCAGTGAGGCCCTATGCAACTTGTTGAGACCCTGTCTCAAAATAAAAAGAGCTAGGGATGTGGCTCAGTGGTTAAGCACCCCTGGGTTCAATCCCTGGAATAAAAAAAAAAAAAGCCAGTAACTGCCCCCAATGCATCTGTCACATCTAGTTGGCCCATATTTCCCCTTAAATGTGTATATCTTGTGTTCCTAAATAAATCTCGGTCTGTGCCTCTACAGCCACTGAAATTCTTTCCCATCAAGTATGTCAAGGATCCCACTGGTCCTAAGTGGAATTCCCCTCTCCCTGGGAATTCCTCGGGACCCTCTGCTGGAGGTATCTCTTCAGATGTATGTCCACATTTATGTGATCAATCTCCTAGCAACAGAAATATAGATTGCTGTATCATTTGCTGTCACAAAACATCACAAGGAATATCCTTATACAAACAGCATTGTTTGTATTGTAGATTTTTATTTTACTTTATTTATTTATATATTTTTTAATACTGGGGGTTGACTCTAGGGCTATTTTGCATCTGAACCACATTCCCAGCCCTTTTTAAAAATTTTGACGGCAGGGCTTCACAAAGTTGACCAGGCTGGCTTTGAATAGTCAGCCTCAGGTTTCCCAAGTAGCTGGGATTACAGGTGTGTGCCACCACTCCTGGCCGCATTTAACATTTTATGTAATTAAATTTATTGTGTTGGTTTATTTATTTACCCCAAGGGGTCTTAACCACTGAGCCACATCCCCAAACTGTTAATTTTTTTTTTTTTGAGACAGGGTCTTGCTGATTTGCTGTGGCTGACCTTGAAGTTGTGATCCTCCTGCCTCAGGCTCCAGAATCATGAGGATCACAGGTATGCACCACTACACCTGGCTAGATTGCCATAGACTTTTTTTTTTTTAAGAGAGACAGGGATAGTGAGGGAGAGAGAGGGAGGGAATCGATTTTATTTAGTTTTTCATTTGGCTTTCATTGCTCCAACACCTCCTTGTGTACCTGGTGCTTGGACTTGACTTTGCATGCCAGGCAAGCACGGTAACTGCTGAGCCAACTCTCCAGCCCTCATAGATTTGATTTCATGCATTTTAACTTCTTCCCAGGATCCTATCTAGGATATAGTATTGTCATAACTCCTTAGGCTTCCCCTAGTTGTGACAATCTTTCAGATTTACCTCTTTGTTTTTCGTTTGAAATGACTTTGACACTTTTGAGTACAGTTCAGGTATTTGGTAGAAGCTCCTTCTGTTGGAGTTGTCTGATTTTGGGTATTTATGCATGTATTTATTTAATTTTTGGTACTGGGCTTTGAACCCAGGGCAGCCTTACCTCTAATTTACATCCTCAGCCTGCCCACCCCTTTTCTTGAGATAGACTCTACATTGCTGAGGTTGGCCTCAGACTTGCCAGCCTCCTGCCTCAGCCTCCTGAGTGGCTGGGACTACATAACTGTGACATCAGCTGACTTTATTTTTATGATTAGACTGGGATTGTGGGTGTGTTTTTGGGGGGGGGCAGAAAGGGGGGAAACCACAGAGGTAAAGTGCCCTTCTCATCCCTTCATAGCAAGGGTGAGCCTGCATATGACTCATCCTTGATGAGGTTCACCTTGGTCACCTGTTCCAGAAAGTGTGGGTCAGGCCTTACCTATTGTAAAACCACAGCCCCTCCCTGTGTCATAGGATAGTTTGGAAGGCTCTGCACAGCTACACTTAAAGAGGTAGAGTTAAGCTCTGCATAGGAGATCATTTAGGCACATTTCTCCAGCGATTTATTTTTTTAATCAGTTATTTATAGTAGGCAGATATATTTATTGATTTATTTTTGTGATGGAGTCTCCCAGTGTTGCCCAGGCTGGCCTTGAACTTCTGTACTCCAGCAATCCTCCCGGAAGTAGCTGGGACGGACTGTGGGCACCGACCACTGCATCTGGCTTACTTTTTTTTTTCTTTTGATTTGAACCCATCCCCAGCCCCTTTTTATTTCTTATTTTGAGAAAGGATCTCGCTACGCTGCTAAGGGCCTCGCTAAATTGACGAGGCTGGCCTCCAACTTGCCATCCTCCTGCCTCAACCTCCGGAGTGCCTTGAATTCTAAACTTGCGCCACCGCGCCTGGCCAGGCTAATATTCTTTTTTTTTAATGTTTGAAATTACACGTGGATCGATGCACAGAGGTGGAGATGAAACGCAGAGTGGAAAATCCTCCCTGCACCCGGGCTCTCCCTGCCTCGAGGCAATCACGGGCGGCCAGTTCCTCGGACGCTCTAGCTCTTCGGTTTACAAACGTGTGCGCGCGTTTGCACTTCTGTCCCCAAGTGTCTGGAGTCCCAGTTATTTCACTTTTTATCCGGAAGCCCTCCGCGTCTCGGCACCCTCGGGGCTGGGCTTCCGCGCCCCGCAGCCTCCGCGCCCGCGCAGCCCCGGGGGTCCGCGGCCGCCCCGCGCCCCGCCCCGGCCCCTGTGACGTCAGCCGGAACCTGGAATCCCGGCGGCGGCGGCGGGTGCTGTGCGGAGCGCGGCGCAGCCATGAGCGAGTCCAGCGTCGGTGCGCTCCAGGCCGGCAGGCCCAGCCGGCAGCCCGGGGGCCACCAAGGTAGGCGGCGCGGGGCGCACGGCGCAGCAGGTGCCAGCTTCGGGGGCCCGCAGGCGGGAGCTGGGACCCTCAGGGACCTCCAGGGACCGCCCTCGCTGCCCGAGCCGCGCGCAGCCCTGCCCTGATCTGGGCCAGCCTGCTAAATAAAAGATGCTGCGAGTCCCGCCTGCCCCAGCAGCCTGACGCCCCCTCCCGAGGTCCTGCCCACCAAACCTTTCAGACTTTGCCTTTAGCCCCCCTGAAAACCAATTCAGCCTCGGCGCTTTATCGCTGTGTGTCTTTGGTAAGTGGCTTGCGCTCTCTGAGCCTCAGATTCTTCAACAGTTAAATGGGGATAGGTGATGGGATTGGCTGAGAAGCGTGTGGAGTGCCCAGGACAAGTCCTTGCACAAAGAAAGGCACAGTAATTGATAGCCAGCCAAGCACGGTAATCTCCCCCCTCCTTTTTTTTTTTTTTTTTTTAAAATTGGGTAAAATATACAGCAGAAATACAGCTCCATGAATTTTTAGTTAAATACATAAAACCACACCCAGTCAAGATAGAAAAGTTGCTAGCACCCAGGCAGAGTCCCTTGTAACATTTGTATCTTATTTTTGCCCTGAGCAGGACAAACTTCATCTGCTGTGAATTTTATCTGCAAAGTTTTATGTATTACAGTTTGAGAATAGAGATTTAACAGAATCAAGGATTTAGAGTAAAACATGAGTGTGGATTTGGGCATGGGGCCCTTCCAGTTTTTTGTTTTTCTTAACATCTAGAAGAGAGTTAAAGCGTGGGAAAGTGCTCAGGAATCAGGAGAAAAATCAGGGCGTTCAATGCTAATTATTTTCTAGCGCAGGGTTAGTAGGCTGGCACCACTGGATCTCAGCCTTTCAGTAGCAGCCAGGAGCTGGGGATGTAGTCCTGGGGCAGAGTGTTTGTGTAGCATACAGGAGTAGCTGGATGCGTTCCCCAGCCCTGCAAAAGAAAAAAAAGCCACTGAGGTCTTGTTCTAATTAGTTGCTATGTATCGTCCGCTTATTTAGTGCGATTCATTACAGATGCCAGCTCCTGTTTCCCTGGCAGAGGGTGTGAGAGTCATCTTTCTAGGATCTTTGCTGAGTGTTTGAGGGCAAGTATCATAACTGGCCCCTTTAACTGAAAGCTCTCCTCTATTCCTTGGACAGATGATTTTCCTATTCCTTCCTTCCTTACTTGGCAGTGCTGGGGATTGAACCCAGGAGCCTTCTACCACTTGAGCTACATCCCCAGCCCTTTTTGGTGTATTTTTATTTTTTAATTTTTGGTACTGGAGATTGAACCTAGGGGTGCTTAGCTACTGAGCCACATCCCCAGCCCCCCCCCCCCTTTTTCAATGGCTTTTATTTTGAGACAGGGTCTTGCTAAGTTTCTTAGGATCATGCTAAGTGGCTGAGGCTGGCTTTGAGTTTGCGATCCTCCTGCCTCAGCCTCTAGAGTCGCTGGGATTACAGGCGTGTGTGTGCCACGGTGCCCAGATGCATTTTTATTTTGAGACAGGATTTCACTAAGTTGCCAGGGCTGTCTTTGAACTTGCATCCTCTTGCCTCGGCCTCCTGAATGACATGATTTTTTGACCTAATATCCACCAACATGGAAGGGAGGCTCAGAAGGGGCTTGGATGTAATTCTGTTGCACAGGGGAGGACAGTTGGGTGGGGTGTGGTAGCTTTCCAGCACTCTAGCTGAGCAGAGGCTTATCTGCCTCCCAGTTTTGGAGGTCCATCCAGGATGAGTAGTTGGCTGGTGGCTTGTTTTCGGCCTGTGGTGAGACAGCACATCTTATCAGAAGCACATTGTGGTGCAAAATAGCTTATCTTGGGGCCAGGAAGGAAACAGCAGGGAAAGAGGAAGGAGCCGGGGTTCCAGGTCCTGTCCCAGTGAGGTCCTGCCCCCCCCATGTCCCTGGCTGCCTCCCCATTCCTGCCACTAACCAGGCTCCTTTCTGCCTCAGGGCCTTTGCTCCTGCTTTTGTCTTTGAACTGTTCTTTCCTCAGAAGGTCAGGGGCAGCCTCTTCTTGCTGCTGCTGGGTCTCTCTGAGAGGGGGCCCTCTGGGGCCGTCTTGTCTGCAGGGGCGTCCCCATCTCTTCCTCTGACCTGTTTCAGTTCTGCTTTGTCCAAGCCCTTACCGCCATTCGGGGTCATCGGCTTTGATTGTTTCCTTCTTTCCAAAACAAAGAAACATTTCCTTCCAGAATGTGGCTGTCACAAATCAGGGGCTTCGTCCTGTTCCCTAGAACATGGAATGGTGTCTGGCACATAGGGGCGGCTCCATGTACTTGGAATGGATGGATGAGTGGGTAAAGGAACGCGCGAAGTGTACCTGCAGCCAGGGCAGCAGCTGTCTTGGAGTTGTGAGTCTAGACTCCAGCCCTGGTGCAAATCCTCCTTTTCCCATTTACTGGTTTTGTCTTCGGGCAAGACGGTTAAGTGGTTGGCCTCAGTTTCCTTGTGTGTTAATTGGAAATAATGATAGTACGTGCTTTAGTGGGTCATGATAAGGATTAAATGAACTTAGTAAGCACTTACATCAGTTATCTGTGTTGTATCTGTAATAAATCCCCCCAAGACTTGGTGGCTTGGGAGAGTAATGATTATTTTTTTTTTAATACCAGGGATTGAACACAGAGGTGCTTAAGTACTGAGCCAATCCCCAGCCCTTTTTATTTTTTATTTTGAGACACTAAGTTTCTGAGGGTCTCACAAAATTGTTGAGGCTGGCCTTGAACTTGCAATCCTCCTGTCTCAGCCTCCTGAGCTGCTGAGATTGCGTGTGTGTGTGTTCCTGCATCCAGCTGTTGCTGGGTATTTATGTTGTGTCTGCAGCCCTTGCTAGTGTACACAGTGTATCAGCGAGGGTGTGTATCACATGGGGTGTCCCTGAGGGCAGCTGTTTTCAGCTTGGCTGCAGATACAATCCCCTGCAAGTTTTTACAATCATACAAGTGTCTGTTCGCCCACCCCCAAATTCTTGGCTGAGTGGTCTGGAGTCGTCATCAGTAGTTGTAGAAGCCCCCCGTGTGGTTCAAATGTGCACCCAAGGTTGAAACGTACTGTTCAGGGGTGTACATTGTGGGTGTTGGTGATGGCATTCCTCCTAGACCCCGGGGAGGGCACAGTCCTGTTTTCTTGTTTTTTTTTTGGTATCAAGGATTTCACCCAGGGCGCTTAATCTCACTGAGCCACATCCCCAGCCCTTTTTTATTTTGAGTCATGGCCTCGCTAAGTTGCTGAGGCTGGCTTTGAACTTGCGATCCTCCTCCTGAGCCTCTTGAGTCGCTAGGATTACAAGTGTGCCCGGCTCTATCTTGCAGTTTCTGTGGGTCACAAATTGAGAGCGACTCCCTGGTGGTTCTGCCGCAGGGTCTCTTAGGAGCTTGCCATCAGCACGTTGGCCCTGTGGTCATCCAGACCCTTGCCTGGGGCTGGAGGATCCCTCCTAGGAAGGCCTGCACACGCAGAGGGGGACTTGACTCCGGCTGCTGGCAGGAGGCCTCCGTTGCCCTCATGTGCACCTCTTAGGGGACAACTTGAGCGTCCTTATGACATGGCAGTGGTTGTCTCTTAGTGTGGACGATCCCAGAGACAGCAGGAGGGAAGCTGTGATGTCTTTTAGGATCTGGTCTCAGAAATCCTGCGGTGTGATTTCCTCATTGTTCACCGGAGTCCTGTTCAGGGTGGAGGGGCTTCCAGACTGTCAGGGTATTGGAGGGGGCTGCTGAGGGCCATCCCTGGCCCCGTCCTAATAGCCTCCCTGCTGTGCTGAGCTCAGGAGGACAGGGCTGGGTCCTACTGGCTCACCCCTGGGTGCCATGTTCAGCCCCAGGTGAGTGGGTCTCCCTGAAGCAGAGCTGAGTGGCTGCCCTTCAGGATTGGGCCCTCAGCTCTCATCCCTGACCTCAAGCCTACCTCCATTTTATATCTTGAGACCGCCAAGCCCCTCTTCCCTCCACCAGGGGGACCCTGATCTTGCTTCCTTAAAAAGCACACGTACTCCTTCTTCCTCCTGGAAGCCTTCTCTGACCACCTCCTGTCCTTCAGGCTGGACTCTGTGTCCCTTCCCTGTGCCCACATAGCTCTCAGCTGCAGCTGTCAAACTGTCTCTTGAGCTATAGTTTTTTTTCCCCTAGACATTGAACTCCAGGTGCTTTGATGGTGCGCTACATCCCCACCCTTTTAAATTTTTTTTTTAAAGAGGGTAGATGAGACAAAGGATCGACTTTTTATTATTAATTATTATTATTATTTTTTTTTTAAAGAGAGAAACAGCTTTATTTAGTTTTTCACATGGGCTTCGTTGCTCCAACACTTAGCTGTGTACGTGGTGCTGGGGTTTGAACCCGGGTCCTCATGCTTGCCAGGCAAGCGCCGAAACTGCTGAGCCACCGCTCCAGTCCCAATTATTAATTATTTTTAAAGAGAGAGGGACCGTGAGAGAACGAGAGAATCAACTTTATTTAGTTTTTCCATCTGGTCTTTGTCTCTCCAACACTTAGTTGTGTATGTGGTGCTGGGGTTTGAACTCAACGTCCTTGTGCATGCCAGGCAAGTGCTCCAACCTCTGCGCCACTGCTCCAGCCCCACTTTTTAATTTGAGACGGGGTCTTGCTAAATTGCTGAGGCTTGCTTTGAATTTAATCTCCTGTCTAAGCCTCCTGAGTTGCTGGTATTAAGGTGCTGTGCCCGGCTAGCTATGTCTTTTTTTGTGTGTGTGGTGGGGGTGGTTAGCAGCAGCACCAGGGATTGTACCCATGGGCACTTAACCTCCAAGTTATACCCCAGCCCTTTTTATTTGTTTATTTTGAGACAGGATCTTGCTAAGTTTCTTAGGGCCTCGCTAGGTTGCTGAGGCTAGCTTTGAACTTGTGATCCTCCTACCTCAGCCTCCTGAGCTGCTGGGATGACAGGTGTGTGCCTGGCTTAGTTATGTCATTTTTAGGAGCAAGGACACCTGAGTTCAGATGTTCATTTGACCTCTTAAACTGTGTGAATTTGAGCAAATTACTTCCTCAAGCCTGTTTCCCCACTGAGTGCAGATTCTGATATGGGTGGAAGCTGTGGGCTACCTCTCCCAAGTCCCTCTAGAAAAGATTACTGCTCTGAGCAGACGCCTGCCACCTCTCCAGCCCATTCTTCCGCTGTGTCCCCTGCAGCCCGGCTGGACTGAGCCTGTGTGATGGCTGCAGAGTCCTGGTCCCACCTTCATCTCAGCTGCCTTGGCTCTTGGGAGGGGGACCTGAGGGTCCCCATGATGCAACCCTTTTGCCTTGACCTTGCCTGCTAGAGGGCGGGACCTGGCTGTCTGGGTCTCTGCTGCAGGGAACACTTAGAACTGTGAGGGGAGGAACTGAGTGGTCCCGTGGGACTCCTGTTCTGTTCTGTCTTAAGGATAACTGAAGAGGACCTCTGCAACCTCTATAGAGCCTTCCTGGTCCAGCTCACCTGTGTGGCCTTGGGCAAGTACTTAACCTCTCTGTGCCTCAATTTTCTGTGAAATGGGAATAACTGCAGTTGCTGAGAGGATTTAATGTCATTTTTAAGAGCAAGGACACCTGAGTTTTTTGTTTTTTTGTAATACCCTTCCCCATGCATGGGGAGAATAATGACCAGCACCCCCAGATTAGCAAGAGAAAAGCATTGCAGACCCATGTCATCAGAGTTCTTTCTCCTTCTTTCATTCTTTCTTTCAGTTGGACCCTGGGGTGCTTAAACACTGAGCCACATCCCCAGCCCTTTTCATTTTTTAATTTTGAGGCAGGGTCTCTTTAAGTTGCTGAGGCTGGCCTCGAATTTGGGATCCTCCTGTCTCAGCCTCCTGAGCCACTAGGATTACAGGCTTGTGCAGCTTCCGTTAAAGTTTTGTGTGCACCCGACTCAAAGTCAGGGTGAACTCTCCGTTTGTACGCTTAGGGTCCGTGAAGCAGGGGCAGCCCTGTAGAAATATGAGTGGATGAATGGGGTGTGAGTTTGCGCTGAGAGACTGAGGGAGGAAAGCCAGCAAGACCTGATCCCTTCTGAGGTGGGCTCTTCACCATCTACTGCCAGACAAGGTGGCCGCTGCTACACCGGAAGGCGGGGAAGATGAGCATACATCTTCAGCTGTGCGGCCTGCTCTGGGGAAAGGGAATTCTAGTTTCCATCACCCACCTTGGAGAAGAGAAGTTTTGCTTCTCTGGTCTGCCTGAGGCTTGGGCAGGGGAGGAGGCAGGACGGGCGAATGTCAGAGACACCGATTGGGCAGCTGCTTCCAAAGCCCAAAGCATCTTAGCATATTGTTTTCCGAGGCTCCAGAATGCTATTATTGGGACTGGAGTGGTGGCTGGGTGGACACAGTGCTTGCCTGGCAAGTGCAAGGACATGGGTTCGAACCCTAGCACTAAGTACCCGACGAAGTGTCAGAGCAACAAAAGCCACATGAAAAATGAAATAAAACTGATTCTCTCTCTCTCTCTTACTGTACCTCTCGCTTAAAAAAAAAAAGAAAGAAAGTTATTACTAATTTTATTTGGGTCATCTCTAGCCCTGATATCATAAGGTTGGATAACTGCGTGCACAGTGTGTCTGGACTTCGCTGCTAGGTGTTTATATGATTTTTAAAAGTATTTTTTGGGGCTGGAGCGGTGGCTTGGTGGTTACAGCGCTTGTCTGGCATGTGCGAGTACACGAGTTCAAACCCCAGCACCCACGTACACAAATAAGTGTTGGAGCAATGAAGGCCATGTGGAAAAATCTCAATAAAAATTGATTCTCTCTTTCTGAAAAAAAAAAAAAAAGTATTCTTTGTCCAGGTGCGGTGGAGCACTCCTATAATCCCACCAGGTTGGGAGGCTGAGGCAGGAGGATTGCAAGTTCAAAGCCAACTTCAGCAATTTAGCAAGATCCTGTATCAAAATAGAAGATAAGGAGCTGGGCTGGGGATGTGGCTTAGTGGTTAAGTACCCCTGGGTTCAATCCCCCAGGACCCCTTTATTTCCCCCCTTTATCTGCTAAGGCCGTTCATACCAGCTGCCCATCACCCTTCAAGGTGTCAGGAGGCTGGAATGTTCTGGACTCTGCTGGAAAGGTTCTCTGGGGACCCACCCCTCTGACTTGGGCTATTTTTTCCCCTCTGTCCAGAGGAGACTGAGCTCTGCCCATCAACACAGGCCCAGATTAGACCCAAAGGCCCTGCTGGCTTTTTTGTTTGTTTTTTTCAGGAAGTAGAGAATTTAGAGATAAAAGAGGGAAATAACTTTTCTGGGCCCTGACCTTCGTTGGGATCTGGTTGCTTTTTCCAGGAGTTTTGTTTGGGTGTGGCACCACACCCAGGATTGCTCCTGCTTCCAGAAGAGGAGGAGGAAGGGAGGGAGGAGAACCAGCCCTGAGCCTTGACCCTGTGCTGGGCCCTGGGAGCCAGCGGTGGAGGCAGGCAGGGTCCCTGCTCCCTCTCAGGTCCTGCCAGGATGGGGTGACCCAGACTCTCCCCTCAGCTGGGGCCTGCGGGATGCCAAGGAGCCAGGGGCTGGAGGCAGGAAGAAGATGCAGAATTTGGAAGGCCTCAGGCTGGAGCTTGGGGGAGCAGCAAAGGAGACCAGGTCAGGCCAGCAGGATGTGTGTCCTGAAGTCTGTTGGCCCTGGGTCTGCAGTTTGCACTTTCTGTGGGATAACTTTCTTAAATTGCTCCTGGCAACTCAATAAAGTCGGGATTATTTGCCATTTACTCCTGTGGAAACTGAGGCTCTGAGAAGTTACTGGGCAAGCCACTAGTAATGTTTCGGGCATGGACTGTCTCCCGAGTCCTTGTGTAGGAGGCTTGGTTCCCAGGGTGGTGGTATTAAGCGGTGATGTGGCACCTTTAAAAGGTGGAGCCTAATGGAAGGTCCCCAGGTCAATTGAGCCTGCCCTCCAAGGGATTGTAGGACCCTCCTCTCCGGCTTCCTGCTGGGCAGTGCCATGCTTGCTCACAGCTCACACCTATCATCACTCGAGTGGCTGGGAGGGCGGGCACCAGAGCTGAACCCATGCAAACGTGAGCCTCCAGAACCAGCCTAGGTAAACCTTCCTGTAAAGTCAGCCTGCCTCAGGCATTTTGTGATAGTGAGGAAAACCAGGCTGATAGCAGCGCTGCAGTAACGGTCCCAAGCTCAGTGTCCATACATCCATTTGACAAATGTTTGTTGGGCACCTATTTGTGACAGGCACCATGCTAATTGCCCGGAGCAGGATGAACCTGACCTGCTGAATCTTCGCCTTTATGCACCAGATCTTAGCTCAGCCTTGGGCAGATTTCTTCTCTTTTCTGAGCTTTCCATATCTGCAAAATGAAGATACTACCTCAGAAAGACCTGTGTGCTAAAACTCACAGGTGATAAGACGTAACAGTTGGGAACTTGGAGTCTCACGGCCTGTAATCCCAGCAGCTTGGGAGGCTGAGGCAGGAGGATCACAAGTTCAAAGCCAGCCTCTGCAACTTAACGAGGCCCTAAGCAACTTAGCAAAGCTCTGTGTCAAAATAAAAAATAAAAAGAGCTGGGGATGTGGCTCAGTGGTTAAGCACCCTGGGTTCAATCCCTGGTATCTCCCCTCAAAAATGTAGGAATTATATCTAAATCATGGTACATGCTAAGTGCTCAGTAAAGGCTCATTATTTATTTTATTTTATTTTTTAAAGAGAGGGGGACAGTGAGAGAGAAAGAGAATCAATTTTATTTAGGTTTTCACGTGACTTTCATTGCTCCAGAATTTTGTTGCGTACGTGGTGCTGGGCAAGCGCCGTAACCACTGAGCCACCGCTCCAGCCCCAAAGCCTCATTATTAGATTACCAGAAACACAGGTAATCTCTTGGAGCAGTCTTGGCCAAGGAGAAAAAGCGCTTTTCACCTAAGGAGCAATTAGGTCCATAGCCACAGGTCCCCCCCAGTGCAGTGAAAATGGTCATGTGTATTTATCAGTCAGTAAGCATCTGTTCATAAATAACTAGAGTCACAGCACACACATCGTATCAGGCACTGTTCTAAGCCGCGGGTCTGTAAACTACAGCCCGCAGCCAGTTCCAGCCTGCACCTACTTTTGTAGATACAGTTTTATTAGAACACAGCCACGCCATTCACTTTCGGATTATCTGTGGCTGCTTTCCTGCTGGGAGGCCAGAGCTGAGTCATTGGAGACCGAATGACTAATAGTGAATGTTTAATGTCTGGCTCTTGGTAGAAGAGGTTTGCTGGCCTCTTGTCAGGACAGCTGTGTGATGTGGGAGCTGTTGTTCCCATTTCACAGGAGGGAACATCGAGGCACCGAATGGTGAAGGAACTTGCCAGGTTCCACAGGTGGCAGGTGGGCCTGGGGTTCCCATGCAGGCAGGTGACCTTGCTGCCAGTGGAATCATAGTAACTGCTGCCCAGTAGCCCGCCAGATGCCCCACTGGCTTGAAAACCAGGAGACCTGGGTGCAGGATCCAGCGGTGGCTCTGAGTAGCCAGTTAGTCACTGCTCCTTGAGGCTGTTTGCCCTTCTGGTCATAAAGCCAGGCCCCACCCAGGTGCCAGTTGGCCTGACTCACGCAGGCTCTGGCTTTCATCGCTCCCACACTTAGCTGTGTACGTGGGTGCTGGGGTTTGAACCCGTGTACTCGTGCATGCTGGGCCAGCGCCGTAACTGCTGAGCCACCGCTCCAGCCCCTGCTCTGCTGCTCTGGAATCTGGCAGACCGAGGAGGCTGCAGGGGCTTCTGGCTCCTTCCCTTCCAGGCCAGCTTCTGGGTTCCTGGGATTGAGGCCCCTCCACCCTGTCCTGTGCAGCAGCCACCAGTCACATTTAGTACGGTCAGGCCAAATTAAAGATAACTTCCTCAGTCACCCAGCCATACCTCAGTTGCTTCATGGTCCCATGTAGCCCACGCACGCTGCGTTAGCAGAGATGTGGAACTTTTCCTGCAATGCAGGAGGATGGCAGAACCCAGCAAATGTGCCCTGGCTGGGATGTTAGCCACGCGACCCTGGAGACATGAAGAGCCAAGAGGCATCTTCTTAAACCGGAGTCAGATCCTCACTCCTCTCCCACCCCGCCACATGGCTCCCTCTTTGCCTAATTTAAGCCAGTGTCCTCCAGTGACCCTCAAGGCCCAGCATGGCCTGGCCTCATCATCTCTTGACCTTCTGTCCCCTTGCTGTCCTCCCTGCTGACTCCCCAGCCACACGATCCCTCTAACGGACCCAACACCATCGTACCTCAGGGCCTTTACACAAGCTCTTCTCTCCCCTTTGGATTCTTTTCTTCCAGATGGCCGTGGCTGTTTCCCTCTTGCTTTCAGGCTTTGCTCAGATATCACCTTCTCGGGACACTGTCCTTGGCTACTCCGTTGCCAGCTGGATCCCCTCCCCACCGTTTCCCATCTTCCATGCCTGACTTCTTTTTCTCCACATTTTTCTTTTTTATTCCTTTTCAAAGAGAGAGGGACAGTGAGAGAGAGAGAATCAGCTCTCTCCAGTTTTTCATGTGGCTTTCGTTGCTCCAAGACTTTGTTGTGTACGTGGTGCTGGGATTTGAACTCGTGTCCTCATGCGTGCCAGGCAAGCGCCGTAACCACCATCCCAGCCCCTCTCCATATTCTTATCACCATCTAAAATAAATGGTTCTTGTCTGCTCAGTGGCTGTCGCCTCCAGTAGAACATAAGTTCCAAAGATGGCAACTGTGTGTCATATTCCAGGCTGTGTCCCAATCGTAGAGCAGACTGTGACCCCGTAGTAGTTGCTCAGTAATTTTTTTTTTTTTTTGTGCGAGGGACAGTAAGAGAGAGAGGAAAAAAAAGAGAGAATCGGTTTTTTAATTTAGTTTTTCATGTGGCTTTCATCGCTCCAACACTTTGTTGTACACCTGGTGCTGGGGTTTGAACCCTCATCCTCACGTACGCCAGGCAGATTCTGCAACCACTGAGTCACTGCTCCAACCCTGCAAGTATTTTTCAAGTCTCAGTAAATGTTTTTGAGTGGTCCCATGGGTGAGTGAATGCGTGCATGAGGGGCGGTGGTGTTTGCAGGTCTACTGCAGAGATGAGTCGTTGGCTTTGAGGTTTTTTAGCACTTGAACACGGCACGGCATCTGCAGCTAGAGTCCCCAGACTGTCAGAGCTCCTGGTTAAGTCCCTTTGGTAGATGTAAGCACAGATTATTTGGGTATCCTATCTCTAAGTAGCTTCCAAAATAAAAGCCTTATCAAACCCTAGTAAGTGGAAGGGTAAAGGAAGTTCAGAAATTGATATCTTCATTGCTATATTAGTCAAATACAGTTTGTGTGTGTGTGTGTGTGTGTGTGAATGTGCTTGCACGTGTACACAGCATTTTTATCATGTCGGAAAAACCAGCAAAACTTGTTTCTAGTAGGGCTGGTTTATATAAAGAACCCGAGATAAGAAAAGGTCCTATATAGTCAACATCTCAGTTTTCCTTTGAAAATCTGACATTTTGCAAAAAGACATGATCCATATGGAAAAGAATATGTTCAATGACTAAGATCCTTATCCTGGGGTTGGGGACTTAGCTCGGTGGCAGAGCGCATGCCAAGCAAGCGCTGTAACCGCTGATAACCCATAATAACCCGTGTTTTAGTATTGGCCTCAAAGCAGAAGAATAGTGAAGCTGGCAATTCAGATTCCAAATGGAAGCCACGGAGTGCTTCCTTTAAGAAGGTGAAAGTTCTTGACCTAATGAGATAAATAAATCGTATGTTGAGGTTAAGATCTCTAATAAAGTGATTGTTCTATCCATGACCTTATCAAGAAGGGAAAAGAAATGCATGTCAATCTTGCTGTCACATCTCAAGCTGCAGAAGTCGCAGCCACAGTTAAGATGGAAAAGGTCTCAATTTGATATATGTACATGCAGGGAAAAATAGTTTCTATAGAGTTCTATGCTACTCTTGGTTTCGAGCATCGACTGGGGGTCTTGGAATGTGTCCCCAGAGGATAAGAGGAGACTACTGTAATTCCCACAAGAGCTGAGGAAGGCCATGACTCAGTGGCCCACAAGGTCCCTTCTTACCCAGAGTTCCCATGATCCTGTGAGTGGGAGTCAAAACCCTGCATGAACTCAGCACCAAATACGGTTGGGCGGACTCTTGGCAAGCTCGCTCGGGAAGCTGGTGGTGGCATTAGTGCCATTTAGATCATACTTGGCCCACATCCTGGGAAGGTTCCTGTCCTTTGGCGGGATTTGCTGTCCCATGACAAGAGCTGCCCAGAGCGTCAGGACCTACGGATGCTCTCCAGATGCCCTTGCCACTCATTCCTTCATTCTCAGGCGGGGCCCTTCTGGGACAAGGCACTGCTCCAAGCTTTGTCCTTTACCTGGAAGAATGTCAGATGCCAGGAAAAGTTGCTATGCCTGCGCTTGGCCCAGGTTTCCTGTGATTCCCCGGTCATCCTCCCACCTAAATGTTCCTAGATGGTGGCAGCTGATGTCTGAGATAAGCTTCTTCAGCCCCCTGTGCAGGTGAATGAGCAGCCCTCATAGACCACAGGACTTACATGGCCCCCGATGGCGACACCCCGGGCCGGACCAGCTGTGCAGGACGTCTCCCAACAACTGTTCCTAAAAGTCGAGCTAATTAAGGCTCAGAGACACGGAGCAACCACCCTTCCTAATAGGCAGAAGCCAGGATGTGCTTGACTTCAACGCCGCGGCCAGGTCACCATGTCTCTGGACCTCAGTTTCCCCATTAAAAAGCCAGGGGAGTGAAAGCATCCGCGCCTGCTGCTGCAGGTAGGCGTGAGAAGTCAGGTGATCTCATGCTCTGAAAAGTGCGTGGGGGATGTGGAAACAAGCCGGTAGACCCCAGTAATGACATTCAAAGGCTGGCTCTTATTTAAAGACAGGGAACTTCCCTGGAGCGACTGGAGAGTTTTGAAATGACAGCCCTTTGAAAATGCAGTTTTCCACCTGGGATTGTTTAAATTATGCATGTGAATAGAGGGGAGGGTGTGGCTTATGGAAGACCAATAATTACCTGGTCCATTTGTATGATCTTTTAGCCTCTAGGGAAGGATTTCCAAGTCCACGGGCCCTCGAATGGTCTCATTCCAGGGGTACAGCTTTGGGGTCTGTTAAGCTGTGTAGCTCCCTAGTCTCAACTCTTAGTAGCTATGGGAGGGAGAAGCCACTTAATGTCCCCAAACCTCAGTTTCTTCTTCTATAAAATGGGAGTAATTCTCTTTCAAGAGCAATTCAGATTACTGCGCGTGGTGGCGCACAGTAAGTACTTTGGATAGGCTGGTGCAAAGTTGGCGCTTGGTAGAGCTTAGTACTGATCTCCGTGCTCACCGTCCTGCGGATGAGGGTTATTATGTCACAGCCCCCCTTCCTGAGACAAGCAAACGTGACTCTAGAGGAGGAAGTACTGGGGCCCGAAATGGAGCAAATCGTATTCCGTGCAGATGTGACTGACAGAATGCGCTCCGCTGATCTCTAACCGTAACACATTCATAAAAACGGTTTAAGACTGTGACTCTGGGTCAGCTGTTGCCACTTGGGGTGGCCTGGCACCCACTAGCCAGTGTTTCAGCCCTGGGTTCTGACCCCACGGTTGTTGAATATTCAGTAGGTCTGTGCGGTTCAGTATTCAAAGACCTTGTTCATGGTGAATAATGGTTGTTTGTCGCTGCCCAGAGACGGAGCAGCCACATGGCAGCACTTGGACCCTCTCCCTTCAGGACTCCTCCTCCTGTTTACTCGGGGAGCCACTGTTACTAATAGAGGGTGTCACATCCTTGGGGCATGTGGGGCCTGGAAACAGAAGGTGGTGTCCGCAGGGCCCAAGGCGCGTGTCGGTGTGTCATCTGCAGCAGAACAGTCGTTCCGTTGTGTCTGATCGGGGAAAGGCAGCAACTGCAGATCTGTATGGCTGAGTCCCCCCCACGCCTTTCCTCATTCTGCCACGTGCCAGGCACGGTGCCTGAGACCGGCTGCCCACGTGGTCACCTTTGATGCCATCAGTAGGCCGTGTGCCCGGTCCTGTCTGGACCTCCAGAGTAGTCCTTAAGGTGTGGTCCGAACATGATGGCTCTCAAGGTCACAGCCACAGCCTGCAACACCCAATTAAGTCCCCCGGTCACAGTCACTTAGTCACTTCTCCGTTTTCCCTGTCTGGAGTCACTGTTGTTGCTTAATAAACTACTGCACACCAGCCGCTCAAGCCTGCCCTTCCTCCCTTCCTTCCTTCCTTCCTTCCTTCCTTCCTTCCTTCCTTCCTTCTTTCCTTCCTTCCTTTCTTTCTTTCTTAAAGAGAGAGGGACAGAGAGAAAGAGAGAAAAAAAGAGAGAATCGATTTCATGTGGCTTTCGCCGCTCCAAGACTTTGTTGTGTTCGTGGTGCTGGTGTTTGAACCTGCGTCCTTGCACATGCCAGGCAAGCACTGTAACCGCTGAGCCACCGCTCCAGCCCCAAGCCTTCTATTATTTCTGCTGGTTCTGTGCACGAGCGATTCCTCAGGGCTGCACGTGAAGTCCCCTAGGCCTGGAGCACCCAGGGCCTCTCCTTATGGCAGGGACGGTGAGGGTGCCCTGAGGCCTGGGGGTGGGAGCCTGGAACTGGTTGTTGCTGTCAGATGGGTCTCAGTCCTTCTCCTGGTAGGCTTAGGGCCTCTTCCCCTGCCCAAGGTTGGTTCAGCAACCCGAGGGTGCAGAGGTGGAAGCTACCAGGCCCTTCTATGGCTTAGGGCAGGAACTAGCAGAGTATCCCTTCCGTGTGTCCTTTGGATAAAGCAAGTCACCAGTCCAGCTCAGATTTAAAGGGAAGGGACCAGGCTGGAGCAGTGGCTCAGCAGTTACGACACTTGCCTGGCATGTACAAGGATGCGGTTTTGAACCCCAGCATCACGTACATAAGGAAGTGTTGAAGCAACGAAGGCCACATGAAAACTAAATATAGTTCTCTCTCTCTCACTCTCTCTCTCTGTCTCTGTCTCTTAAAAAAAGATGAATAAAGGGAAGGGACCATGGGAGGGCTGGCGTGACTCGTTGGGGGCCACCAACCGAATGGTCTTCCAGACCCCTGTCCGTTGTCTCCGCTGCCGTCACAGAGGTCTGCCTGTGCCATTGCGTGTCCCTGCCCCAGGACCTTGGTGTTTACTGCTTCCCTTTGGCCAGGGTGCTCCTCCCCAAGCATTCACGGGTCTTGCACTTTCATTTGGCATCATCTGAATGGTGAGATCATGCCTGGCCCTCCTTATCCAAAATGGTCCCCCCCCATGTCACCTTTGACCCTTACACTTTTATCATTGCACTTTGACCTCCTGGCACAGAATGCAGTGCCCGGCTGTTGTCTGATCTGCCCCCTCCTCACAGCAATATAAATGCCATGTGAGTGTAGGGTGTTTGATTTCTTCACTGCTATTTCCCTAGCTCCATATAGGACACGTTGTAGTGATGTTTGTTGAGTGAGTATTTGAGGTGAGGAAACTGAAGCTCAGAGAGGTTAAGCAACTTCCCCAAAGATACTCAGCTAATGTTCAACAGAGTCAGGATTTGAAGCCAGGCAAGAAGCTTTGCCGCTCAGGGAGTTGTTGCTTAGATAATAAAGGCTGTGTCTGCCTCTTCTCCCTGAGTCCTGTCTTGACTCTGAGTGAACTTCCTGCAACTAAAATCTGATCATAAGTAAAACTCGTCTTGAAAGCGCGACCCTCACCTTTGACAGGAAACCCAGCTGCCTTAGACCACTATGGTGTGCTGGCCTCTGGGTGTGGCCTGATGTGCTAGAAAGGACATGGCTGTGTTTCCAGTGCCCAGTCATGGGCTGTCTAAATGTGGGGACAATGGGAGTGTCGTTTGTAGTCATTGAGTTCCTACTGGTGGGCTGGATCCTGGGCCGCAGTGGTGAGGACTTCAGCCCCGTCCCTGCCCTCCAAGGACTCACCGTCAGGCCAGGGAGACTGCTGTCCCTCACAAGGCCACACAGAGACGTGTTTGTAGATCGTGATAAGGGAAGGCCTAACGGTTATGGGACAGGTTATGGGACAGCGCAGCGAGCTGGGGACAGGTTCCCTGGGGAGGGGGCACTTGAGTGGAGGTTGCAGGGTGAACAGCAGAGCAGCTTCATTTCACCCTAGGGAACAGCGTTTGCAAAGGCTGAGGAGGGACCTGGACCCTCGTATTGGAACAACCCCAAAATCTGCGTGAGAGCACGGGGGACCAGGGAGGAGCAGAAGCCTTGCAGGTCCCCTGGGGACAGCATGGTACAGCATGGCTTCAACTGTATTCTCCTGGTCCAGGGAGAGCACAAGGCCAGCCCAGGTCCCATCAGTATGTGTGACTCTCTTGCTCTGTCTCTCTCTTTTTTTTTTTTTTTTGGTACTAGGAATTGGACCCAGGGGCGCTTTACCACTGAGCCACATTCCCCAGCCTTTTTTATTTATTTATTTATTATTGGGAGGCAGGGTCTTGCTAAGTTGCTGAGGCTGGCTTTGAACTTGCGATCCTCCAGCCTCAGCCTCCTGAACCACTGGATTCGCAGGCGCATGCGCCACCATGCCTGGCTTCTTTAAAACTCAGTGCTGGGGACTGAACCCAGAGGCTCTCTACCATTGACAGACGTCCCCATCCCTTTTTATTTTTTAATTTTGAGACAGGGTTTTGCTAAGTTGCCAAAGTGACCTTGACTTGGCATCGTCCTGTCTCAGCCTCTGAAGCTGCTGGGATTACAGTTGTGCCTGCCGCACCGCGTCCCTGTCCCTGTCCGTGAGGCGGGACTCTCTTAACACAGCTCCGGTCCTGGGGGAAGTGCTCAGGGAATGCTGCTGTTACTGACGCATTGAGTTGTTATTGTTATTGCGGTGTACTTGTGTAGCACTTTCACGGGTTTTGCTTTTGTCACGTACGTTATTGTACCCTACACTGTGTGAGGATGGTTGGAGCAAATGTCACTAGCCTTTGACGGATGAAGACAGTTTAGATGACTTGCCCAAGGCCACACATGTAGCTAGTGGCTGCAACCCGATCCTGGCACTCAGAGGTCATGAGACTTTGAAGCATGCTTGCAGACCCATCTGCGGAAGATTTCGTTGTCCTGAGCACCCTGTGGTCAATAAGGTCCAGATGATTTTGTTACTGGCTCAGGCTAGTGACTATCTGCAAAGGTT
Organism: Aplodontia rufa; assembly: GCA_004027875.1. NCBI lineage: Eukaryota > Metazoa > Chordata > Mammalia > Rodentia > Aplodontiidae > Aplodontia > Aplodontia rufa. Next base: position 614 of record PVKS010034272.1, on the reverse strand, counting down.
ATTTATTATTTCAAGCATAGTAGACACATTTTATTTTATAGAAAGTAAAGCACAGGGAAATGAGCAGACTTCCCCCAGAGTGGGGAAGGGGACAGAGCCCTGCAAGCGCTAGTTATGGTCTCTGAATATTCCATTCAAGGGTTGTGTTTTGGCTGCCAGGCTTTCTGGGGTAAAAGTGGTTTTTCTTCTCGCACCCAGAGAATCAGTCCATGGACTCCAGCTGCTTCTCCTCGCCTCCTGTGAACTTCCTTCAGGAACTGCCAAGCTACCGCTCGGTGGCACGCAGGAGGACCGCCATCCTTTCCCGGGACAAGCAAAGTGGCATGTTGCTGAAGCCCACAGACTCTTACAGCTCCCACCTGGAGCGGGGAATCACCGAGAACCTCAGCAGCCAATCCATTCGCAAGTACGCGCTGAACATCTCCGAGAAGCGGCGACTGAGGTTTGTTCAGGAGCCACGTGGAAGCTGCGGGTCAAGGGCGGAGATAGGTTTTATGCTTGGGGTGCATTTCCTGAAGAGCTCATGTAATTGAAACTGTATTCCTTACGGTCCCTAAGCTACATGACAGAGGTGCCCAGACCTGTCATAGCTCAACAGATTGAGATTCATCTCC
>PVKS010034271.1:0-20943 GCA_004027875.1 Aplodontia rufa | reverse complement strand
GATTTGGTGAGAAGAAGTTTAAGTCAACTCCAGGCTGGTCAGTGTCTTCCCCATTGTGGGGTGCTGCAACCCAAGCCCCAGGAAGAATCACAATCACAATTCAATTTTCCCAGCATTGAAGTTAGTGCTCACTGGATTATACCCATTAACCAAAAAAGTGTCAGGGAGGGTTGTTTAAGACTTATTTACCAAAATGAAGGATATCCAGAAGCCACAATTTCATATTGTAAGAACAGCAGTTAATATTTTTGTTTGATAATTTTTAGCACAAAAGCCATGAAAAAATATGTCTTTGATATTCTCAAAATCTGGGAGCTACTCTGAAACCCCTTCTCTGCAATAGAGTTCCCATGCCCACTGGAGGTGACTATCCCTACTACTCTCCTTGTGGGGCCACCAGAAGCCCCAGGTCCTTAACTCTATTTTCTAACTTTGAAATGCTAGATCATGATATGTAATTTATTGACCAAATCAAGATGCTACCAAGGATCCCTCTTCCCTCATGACACCTTTTGCACTTCGTAGGAATCTCAACATCAAGTTAACGTAAGTTTGCTTGATTTGTTAACTCTTCTAGGAGACACTAATACTGTGCTGGGAATCTTCGCTTGTGTGCGGGGAAGGGGGGTTTAGTTTATTTTTAAATTGACACATAAAATTGCATATATTTATGGGGTGCCTTGGGATGCTTCGGTACTGGAATATCTTGTATGATCTTCAACTTAGGGAAGTGTATGTGTCTCCTCAAACATATGTCATTTCCCTATGGTGAAAACACTCAAAATCCTTTCTTCTAGCTTTTCTGAAATATACAGTACATTACCTATAGTCACACTATTGAACAATAGCACATCAGAATATTCTTTTCCTATGTAACTATATAATTTCCTATACAATTATAATTACTTAGTATTCATTAATCAACCTTTCCCCATTTCTCCTTTCCCCCTACTCTTCCTAGCTTCTGGTTACTCAACTTACATGTAGTCAATTTTTTTTTTAGATTTCAAATGTGAGTGACATCATGTGGTCCTTATCATTCTATACTTAGTTTATTTCATATAACTTAATAATTTCCTTTTTCATGTTGTTTCAAATGACACAATTTCATCTACTTTATGGATGCATAGCATTCCATTGTATATACACACACCACATTTTCTTTAACCATTTATCAGTTGATAGAACGCAGGTTATTTTAATTTAGGGGACATTATGAACATTGTGACAAGAGTGCAGATTTTTTTTTAAACATAATGATTTCATTTACTTTGACTATGGTTATGTTTATATCTAGAATATCTCCCTAAAAGCTCCCTCATTGATTGGTGGGAAATTTAGGCAATGATTAGGACTCTGGCCTCATCAGAGGTCATCATTAAAAACTGAATACATTACTGGGTTATAGCTATAGGTAGGTGGGCGTCTCTGTAGGAAGTGGTAGATCACTGGGATCACAGCCTTGGATGATATCTGGTGCCTGGGTCACCGCACCCCCCGGCTATTAGCTGAGCAGCTGTGTTCCACCATGTCCTTCCACCACGTTGTTCAGCCTCACGTCAGACCTCGCTCAATGGAGTCAGCTGACCATGGACTAAACCTCCAGAACCATGAGCCAAAATAAACGTCCACCTCTAAGTTGTTCTTGTCAAGTATTTTGGTCACAGTGACAAAAAGCTGGTTAATATACTTTTATATCCTGTAGTGAGATTGATGAGTCATATATTTATTCTGATTTTAATTTTTTCAGGAACCTTCACACTGTCCATCAACAATGTTCAAGACTTCTCTTTTCCCCAAATCTGCACTAGTTATCTTTTGTCTTTTTGATAAGAGACTTTTTTACTAGGCTGAGGTGATATCTCACTGTGGTTTTGAGTTACATTTCCTTGGTGATTGGTGTTATTAATGTTGTTTACATATGCCTGTTAGTTGTTTGTATGTTTTCTTATGAGAAAACCCTGTTTGATTCTATTATCAATTTTTGTTATTTATTCTTTTACTATTGAGATTTTGAGTTTCTTATATATCTTGGGCATAACCTCCTTTCTAAAGTATACATTGTATATATTCTCACAATTCTGTCTTTTCACTCTATTCACTGGTTCCTTTGCTATGCTGAAGATTTTTAGTTTGATGTAATTCTATTTGTCTAATTTTTCTTTTATAACCTGTGATTTTAATATTTTCAAAAAAGTCCTTGCCATTACAGTGTCCTGAAGTGACTTCCCCATATTTTTCTGGTGGTTTCATTACTTCAGGTCTTACAATATTTACATCTTTACTACATTTTAAGTTGATTTGTGTAACTGACAGACAAGGTCTAGTTTCTTTTATCTTTTGCATGTTGATATCAGTTTTTCTAGCACCTTTTATTGAAGAGACTTTATTTTCATCAATGCATGTTCTTAGCTCTTTCATCAAATATCCATTTACTATGTTAGTTTTTATCACTGTGAACAGAATACCTGAAAAGGACAACTTAGAGGTAGCAAAGTTTATATTGGCTCTTGGTTTCAGAAATTTAGTCCTAGGCAGGCTGATTCCATTGCTCTGGGCTCAAGGTGAGGCAGAATGTCGTGGTGGAAGGGTGTGGCACTGAGAGCTGCTGCATTTATGACAGCCAGGAAACAGAGGGAAGTGACTGCAGGGCAGATGAACCCTTCTAGGGCACACCCCCTTTGACCCATGTCCTCCTGCCATACCCCACCTGCCTGCAGTTACCATCTAGTTTATCCAAACTAGGATGGACAGATTAGGTCACAGCTCTCATAATTCAATCATTTTACCTCTGAAAATTCCTGCATTCATACAGGAGCTTTTGGAGGAATCTCACATCTAAACCATAACACTGTAAATGCAGTGTTATGTTCTATTGGTCTGTGTGTTTGTTTCTATGGAAAACCATGCTGTTTGGCTTTGTAATATTGCCTCTGCTCTTCTCATTTTGCTTAAGATTCCTTTGTTTATTTTGGGTTCCTGTGTGTGTGTGTGTGCGCGCACATGTGCACGTGTGTTTCCATATAAATGTTAGGATTGTTTTTCTAGTTTTGTGAAGAGTGTTGTGGGATTTTGACAGGGATGGCATTGGCGCTGTAGATCGCTTTGGGTAGCATGCATGTTTTAACAATATTGACTCTTTCCATCCAGAATCACAGATATCTTACTATTTCTTTTGTATCATCTTCAAGTTCTTTCATCAATATTTTATAGTATTCCATGAAGAGATCTTTCACTTCCTGCTTAAATTCACTCCAAGGTATTTTTCATAGCTATTGTAAATGGAATTTCTTTTTATTTCATTATCAAATAATTTTCTACATGTACATAGAAACACTATGAGTTTTTGTATGTTGATTTTGTATCCTACAAGTTTGATGGATTTGCTTATTCATTCTAATAGTTTTTGGTGGAGCTTTTAGGGTTTTCTATATATAAAGTCAGGTCATCTGCCGTCTCTGATAATTTGACTTTCTCCTTTCCAGTGTAGTTTTTTTTTTCTTTGTCTTCCATGATTTAATGGCCAGGACTTCCAGCACTGTATTAGGTAGCAATGATGGAAGTGGGCATCCTGGTCTTGCTCCAGATCTTAAAAAGTTTTAATCTTTTCCTCATTCAACATGATATAGACTTGTCACATGTGGCTTTGTTCCATTGACGTATGTTCTTTTTATACCTTATTCAGATTTTTTAATCATAAAAAGATCTTGGGGCTCAGGGTGTAGGTCAGAGGGAGAGCACATGCTTAGCACATGCAAGGCCCTGGCTTCAATCTCCAGCACACAAAAAAGAAAAGAAGGAAGAAAGGAAGGAGAAAGAAAGACTGATTTACTTTTATTGAATGCCTTTTCTGAATCTATTGCCATGTTATGTTTTTTCCTTTTTTCTATTCATATGGTGTCTGTATTCATTAATTTATTAATTTGCATATGTTGAATGATCTAGCATCCTGAATCCCATTTGATCATGGTGAATCATCTTTTTATAGTGCCCTTGGTTTTGATTTGTTGGTATTTTTTTTTCTTTCTTTCCCTCCCTCTGTGTGTGTGTGTGTGTGTGTGTGTGTGTGTGTGTATGTTGAGGATTGAATCCAGGGCCTTATACATGCTAGCCAAATGCTCTACCACTAAGCTAAATCCCCAGCCCATGTCACTACTTTTTTGAATACATTTTCATCAGGGATACTAGTCTGTAGTTTTCTTTTTCGTTATGTCCTTGTCTGGTTTTAGGGTCAGGGCAATGCTGTCTTTTATAGAATAAGTTTGGGTGAATTCCCTTCTCTTCAATACTGGGGAAAATTTGAGAAGAATTGGCATTAGGTCTTCTTTATTTGTTTGGTGTAAGTCAGCAGTGAAGCCATCTGGTCCTTGGCTTTTCTTTGATGAAATTTTTTATTACTGATTTAATAATGTTGTTCTTTATTGGCCTGTTCAGGTTTTCTATTTCTTCATGATCCATGCTTCTGTATGTTTTATGTGGTGAACTAATAAGGTGTCTTTAAAGGTGTTTTTAAAACTTGAAATAAATAACTTAAAAGGAAAGCAGTAAAATTTGGAGAACATTATTTTTTTAGGAATAGAGATTTTCTTCTTTCATATGACTGCCTGCCCTGATCTGAGTCAGAGAAAAGTATCTTTAGTTACCACCAGATAGTAATCTGTAGAAGTTGGTGCATATACACGAGCCCCAGGTAGAAGGAGTCTCATCGGCTTTGGAGCCAAAAGTAAAGCACAGCACAACTAAGCAGTGGACAGAAGATGCAGCGTGTCATTGCAACCACATAGTTATAGCCTCGCGATCTCACTGCAACTATGCAGAGAGGAAATGATGCATGCTTTTAAAAGATGAAGGTGAGAAGATGGAGTGGAGGAAAGTGGAGAAGCTTACAAATAATTTTCATAATGGAAGGAGTGAATGAAATACTCTTTCTCTGAAGAGACCAGAGGGATTTTCTGAGTCAGGAAAAAGATCTCTACAGGACTTACTATGTGTAATGTCAAGGCCTAAAGCTGCCCTTATGTTGTTGGTGGAATGTTCACTGATATCTAAACAAAAGTTATAATGTGAAAGAAATTTTTGGGTATTGGGAAGGATGATACCTGTTGCAAGCAATCACAGCAATCACAGCAATACTCACTATTTCATATTTCATGGACTGTCTCGAAAGTCAAGACTTTTTTTTAACATGTGTGCATATTGATTCCATCATGAGTCCTCCAGGAGAATTGGAGGTTTAACTTAGATGATCATAACAATTTTACATGTTTTTCTTATTAGTTTTAAGCACACTTTTTGTGAATAGCTGAAGTGTGTAGCATGCAATTCTTTAAATCCTTGTATACCATGAATTTGTAGAACTTAATTACAGTTATAAAATTGTTTTTCTTTTTTAAAATATGGAGGACAAGTGAGGGACAAAATATATTTACAGAAGTAAAGGAAAAAGAATGGAGGACATGAGTTGGAGGATAGGAACAGATTAAGTGCTGAGGCATTATTTCTCACTTATGACTCCAGATGAATAATTATCTAGAAACTAGACAAGGTCCTGATGAGACAGATTAGGAGAGATAGTGAAATGGCTAGGTATTCAGGACATAGGGCCCCATCTAAGAGCTAGTCTGTAGAGAGCAATTGACAGGGCATACTCAGGGCCTTCAAATGCAAAAAGACCATGAGACTCACCTGTGGAAGTAGTTCCTTTGTCCCAGAGGTGGGAGAACTAGGAGATGGGGGCAGACACAGATGGGAACTAGAAAGTATTTGCCACCTGCTATACATAAACTTCAACCAATGATGTTGTTGACCAGTTTCAATTCCTGTTTTACACAGATTTTAACCAATGACTTTAGTGCTTAGTTTCAATGTCTATTTTGTATAGATTTCAATCAATGATGTAGATGCATTTCTCTGCTTTATATGAATGTTAATTATGCTCATACCCCAAATCAATATAAGCCCTGACCTAACCTCCATTAGATGGTGTCCTGTTTCTAGGTACTTCTCTGCCTTGAGGAGTCTCTGTTCCCCTTCTTTAAATAAATCCTACTCCTTTTTACTTCTCCTTCATCTCAAAAACCCTGCATCACTAATAAATGTTGGTACTATTGCTGAGAAAATAAAATATACTAAGGAAAATGGGACTAATTTTATTTTAGCACTTCTCTTCTACAAATACATATAATAATTGTGATAACAATTTAAATGATGTAAGAACTGATGGTTATTTGTTTATCTAATAATGTTTATCTAATACTTGTTTAACTGCAGTATACAGATTCTGTATAGTGGCTTTAAGAAAATTAAGTATGATACTCCAACTGAATAATATATAAGAAATAATAACAGGAAGAAAGAAAAGAGAGGAAAGAGAGAGAAAGGAAATTGTTAGATCAGCAGGGGGGCAGGGCTTCAGCCAGGCCGCATGGCTGATCATGGCCGACCAGTCATGGTGACAGGCTGGGGGTTTGGCTTCAGATACCTGGCGCTGTGATAACGCTGGCTAAGGGGCAGGGCAAAGGGCAGCTTGCCTGGGAAAAGAACAGCCAATCAAGACGCTGGCAGATAAACTCCAATGGATTGGTGGACCCACCAGCCAATCTCTGAAGGACTAACACCATCACCAGCTCCTCCCATTTAACCAATAAAACCGGCTGCTTGGCGAAAGTCCAACACCATTTTCTCCTACACGCCACTTCCTTTTCCTGCCCGTCATTTCCCCTGCTCGCTCTGATGGCATAGGTGATTTGGGCCCGAGAGTCGCATTTTCCATTAAAGGGTTTTGCTCAGCTGTTCCTAAGTCTGGCTACCTCTTTGAGCACCTGCGCCTGGATTTATACTCGCGGTTTCTGATTTTACAGAAATAAGAAAGGATAAAAGAAAAAATGAAAAATATATTAGCAAAGAATGTACAACCACAATAAAATCACAAAAAATCCTGAATTTTTTGTGAATCCCTATCATCAAGTATCCCTTCTTCCAATCACCTATTAAAACGTGATGAAAAAAATTTGAAATTTAAATTATATATTTCTAAGTAGCTCACGGAAAGAAGAAAAAATTTTAAATTATTCTGAAATGAAGCAAAATTAAAACAAAACTTAACACACTGATGAAATGGCACGGTAAAAAGCTCTTGTTTTTGTTAGCTATTTCATTGCTGTGACCTAAGGACTGGACAAGAACAATTTTAGAAGGAAAAGTTTATTTTGAGGCCTCACAATTTCAGAGGTCTTAGTCCATGGAAGGTCAGCTCCATTCTTTGGGGCTCAAGGTAAGGCTGAACATCATGGCAGATGGCATGGGTCCAGAAAGCAGAGAGACACAGACTCCACTCTAGATACAAAATATATACCCCAAAGGTATACCCCCAATGACCAACTTTCTCTAGTTACACCCTACCAGCCTACAGTTGCCAGTTAATCCCTATCAGGAGAATAACTCACTGATTGGGTTAAGACTCTTACAACCAAATCATTTCACCTCAGCCTTCCTGAATTGTCACAGGGATGTGATAGAACACCTATTTGAAATAGAAAAAAATGTTTCCGATCATTAAGAAACTAATGGAGCTAAGGAGAACATGAATAAACTAGTAAATTTATTTTTTTTCCCAAAAACTGTCATTTGCCATGGATTCTTATCTTTTAATAATAAAATTATAGTTTTAATTTGAAGGTAGAATACTATCATCTGTTCTGCTTTATGAACAAGTAGCTGAAATAAAAATAGGTAAATAAATGACTTCTCCTGGATCAATATTAGAAAATGTTTGGTAGTTAGATAAATATCTGTTAGTGAAAGAAGATAAATGAAGTTAGACTTAATGAATGAATTCCAGCTGTTGACAAGCGAAGTGTTATATTTATGAATGCATTAAGCTTAGAGAAGAATGTATGGAATATTAAGTAAAGAGAAGGATGTATGAAACATATTTACCCAAAAGAATGACTCTACCTTTATAGGAATCTAGGATTTCACTGAGAGAGGTTCATTCCACAAAGAAAATATGCCTTCATTTTAACTAAAGCAGTCTCACTAACAGATATGGGACAATTTCTAAAATTAAAATTGATTCTATGTTTCTTTTCTAACTTAAGATCTACTTTAAAAGCCTCAAATCAAATCACAAGCTTCTACCTGGTGCTGAATATGTTTTCTTTGGCTTTTATTCTAACTCACTCATTTTCTTCTAACGATAGAATTTATAGTTAGTAGGAAATGTTCCATGTTTGGATAAAGAAACTGACACCTGTTCTTTTGTGCAATTGAGAAAAGTTCACAAAGTCTGATGGTAGTTGATTTTCAGTTGGACAGACCTAGTATATTCCTCTTCTGGATATTTTCCCAGAAAAGCCAGAATCAATACATTACATTGACACAACAAAATCAATGTTTATAGCAGTTCAATTTACAATAGCTAAAGTATGGAATCAATCCATATGCTCTCCACTGGATGAATGGTTGCAAAAGCTCTGGCATATAGATACATATATTCTATAGATTTCTACTCAACTATAAGAAACAACAATATTATGGCATTTGAAGGTAAATGGATGGCAATGGAAGAAATTATGCTGAATGAAATTAGCCAAACCCAGAGACTCAAGGGCCAAATATTTTCCGTCATTAATGCAGGCTAGAGCAAAACTCCAGGCTTAGGTCAAGTTCATGTACTACACACACCAAAGTTTAAACAACACATAATCTACAGGAACCATCATACTCTTTACTCACCTGAGAAGCCAAGAAACCAAATAATACTTATGCAATCATATGTCTATGGAAAACATACACACACACACACACACATACATTTATATCTGTTATAGGGAGGAAATATAGAAGAGTCAAGAGACTAGGGTGTGGGTGATGTGGGGGTGATATTCTGGATTAGGATCTGGTACTTAACATATTGTCATTATATATGCATTTATGATTGTAAAACAACACAACTCCTCAATTTAAAAAAAAAGAACAAGAAAAAAAGAAATTAAACTGAATAGAGGAGGTTTTGTTGAAGAATGTGCATAGGCCTTACAGTCCTAACAGTCCAAAACAGGAAATAACCCAGGTGTTTTTTAATACTGAAGTGAATTAACAAATTGTCATGCATCCATACAATAAAACACTGTTCAGCAATATAAATGAGCATTTACTGAGGCACACATCATCGTTGAATCTCACAAACATTGTGTGCTGAGAAACCTGGACTTAAGCTCATGTGTATTGTATGATTTCAGGCAAAATGAATCTATGGTTTAGAAATCATTAGAGTACCTTGCATCTGAGGGAGGAAAAAATTATGGGGAAGAACCATAGCTATTTTTCTAGGGATATTGAAATCATTCTGTATTTAAAAGCAGTAAAATTTTTATAGGTATATTTATCAAAACTGTACAGTTAATATTTGTTACGTTCAATGTATGGACATCTAAACTCACCTGAAATTGTTCGTGTGGGGAGAAGACCTAGCTATAACATGTGCAGCTGCATTATATTACTTTGTAATTGTAAAAGAGGTGGAGTACAGAAATATTTTAAATTAATTTTATATAAACTGATGCATAAAATTTATCCATGTAAATACACAATAGAAATGACTACTAAGGGAGGTATAATTGAAGTGCAACTTTAACTAGAAAAGAAAAGACATAGAAGTTGGTTTGTCTTTCTTCTTTTTAAAATACTCAATGGTCTTATATTGCATTGCCTATGACTAACAAGTTGCACCTCTTCACCTTGTGGGAAAAATGATGCAGGTCTAAGAAAATATAACCAGCCAAAAGCCCCTTCTCTTCTAAATCATGGTACAGGTACATGGGAACTTTGCATTGCTTTTCCAAAAAGGTCTTTAGCTAATTTCTAGGTTTTATGAAAACTTGTTTACCTTGTCTGTCCTTGAGAAGACAGACCTTTTCGCTAATGTGCTACCTTTAGATCCATAAGGCATCCAAGTGATTTGTGGCTACTTGAGGAAGGTATCGTGGAGTTGAGCTATGTGGGCTGTGTTGCCCAAAGCCAGACACAAGAGGCCCATGTTTATGCCTTGAGGGAGGAAGAACAGGCCTCAGGTTGAGGGAATTTATTTATACTTACTTGGGCCATCAAACCTGTGTACTTACAAATATTTATTATCATCTTTGTAGTATCCAGAGAACATGGGTCACAAAAAATGTAGTGCAAATTCTAATTGTTCCATGAAAAATACCATTCCAGAGAATATGCAAGAGATTAAAGGATGAGTTTAAAAGTTAGTTTGGGAGATAAGAGAATACATAAATAACTAAGCTGAGTTCTGATCATGAGGAAGGCACACATACACACAAATAACACAGTTTAAGGGAGGTCAAGCCCATTTGGAAAGAGAACAAAGGGTTTTATTGTATATTCTATGATAGATTATCATTAAAGACAAAATGAATTATGGCGATATCTCCCAATCCAAGTTACAAAAACCCTTGTGAGAAAGAGCAAAGGGTCTATTTTTGGCTATGGAGCAGGGTATACATTTGAATAATGTTAGGTAAAGAAAGGTTGGAATCAAATGTGAATAGCTTTAGATATAAGGCTTAAGAGACTAAACTACTTTTGGCAGATAATGGAGCCTTTTGAATATGAAAAGAATATATAATTATAGTGAAACTTAAAAAATATTTGATAGTGGTGTGTGAGAGTTGCCAATTATGGCTGATGATTTTCCATTCATAAGAGATGTGTCTCATGGTATATATTGATGGGATGTGCGACCATTGACATGTACAACTGTGACTTCTCTTAAATTTGGGTTAACCTTTTGATTACTTTAAAGAAAGCAATATAATATAATATTTAAAAGGCAGAGATTTTTAACCTGTGGATAATTTTTTTATTTTCAGCTTTCTTCTGTCATCCTAAATGATTATATTATGTACATATTTTCAAGAATTAAATGTTAATAAATATGAAACACTTGACCTAGTATTTGATAAAAATAAGCAAATAAAATAATATTAACTTTTATTAGTATATGAGAGAGAACAAAAAGAAATTAGGAGAACATAAACTGTCATAAATTTTGTTTCAAAAATAGTAACTCAACAACAGAAAAAAAATATATGTTAGTTTATCACAGAAACATAGATCTGTTCTAACAAGAGCTTATTGGCTGTCAGTAAAAATTTCTTTCCTGCAGTGGCAAGTGAATACTGTGACAAGCTTAAGACTTTATCCGTCAAAAAGCCAGAGGGAACTTCTCTTATCTCCTGAAAGGTTTCTAGAAATAGCAATTCCCTTGTAATGCACGTATTCTCACACAATGCAAAAGAATCTCCTGGAAAACCTTTTCCTATGTCAAACCCGATCTCAGAAGCCCTGATAGAGGGGCTTTTATGGACGATTCCATGTTAATTTATCCTCCAGACAGAAGCAATATTTAGAGATCAATACCATCTCACCAAAATGATGGAAACAAAGAGCAATGATTTCTCTGTAAAGGGTGATGGTGCAATTTCACACTAAAACTGCAATGAAACATACCAATATGGAGGAAAGCAAAAAAAAGAAAAATAGAACAGAATAGATAAATTGCTAAAGTTTATACACACTCATATATATGTACGTAGGTATGTGTGCGTATATATATATATATGTAAGTATAATAGACCCAACTGCAATGTGTGCATGTATATATACACATATATACATACACATACACATATATATACACTTACACACATATATATACACATACACATACATACATGTACATACACATACACCCATATATACACATACACATATATATACACATACACACATATATGCATACACATACACATATATATACATACACATATATACACACATACACATATACACACATACATATATATACACACATACACATATATACATACACATACACATATATACATATACATACACATATATATACACATACACATATATACATATACATACACATATATACATACACATACACATATATACATACACATACATATATATATGTATATATACTTTTTTTTTCTTTTTGCAGTGCTGGGGAAGAAACCCAGGCAGGGCTTCACACACTAACTAGGCAAGCACTTTACCACTGAGCTACTTCCCCTATCCTGAAGTTCATATTTTTTTTTTTTAAGAGAGAGGGACAGTGAGAGAGAGAGAGAGAAAGACAGAATCAATTTTATGTAGTTTTTCATGGACTTTCCTTGCTCAGATACTTCATTGTGTATGAGGTGCTGGGGTTTGAACCCGCGACTCGTACATGCGAGGCAACCGTCGTAACCACTGAGCCACAGCTCCAGCCCCTGAAGTTCATATTTTTGATTAAGGCAAAAGTAGTAAACACTCTAGAATAAAATTTCAATATACTAATGGGAATGTATTCTCCGTATAAATCTTGGTTAAAGAGACTGTGACTTTGTCATACAGTGGCAAACTCTTGGCAGCATGAGTAACATGACAAAAAATGTTTTGTGGAAACAAGTTGATGTGATAACTCCCATCTCAAGTCTCCCAAATATAAACACTTAAGTGAGTGGAATGTGTTTCAAGGCCTCAAAATGACTTGTTATTCACACTATCAATATTTAGTCATTTTAGCTATGACCTCCAACTACCATTGTAATTAATCTTCTTAGCATAATACCCTATTTTCACTACCCTACTTACCACAGTTCTCTTTGGGCAATTAACCTTGTGGTAAATGAAGGTGCTCATCAGAGACACACACCTTCCGTCACCTATTATATTTGCAGTAATTAATTATTTTAATTTTAGGTTAGAAATTCTGTGCCAGTCAGGGTTCTTAGCAACTGCAACAGAAACTGATTCAGGCTAAAGTTGAAAAGGAAATCACTGGAAGGCAAAAAGATAGCTCACAGAAAAGGCCTGGAAATTTTTAGGAGAAACAGGCTTGTTTCTGGTGTGTGTGGCCTGTGGAGTGAGCCAGTCATAACCACAGTTTAGAGAGGTCATTTCCACTGCCTTCACTAGGAATGTGACACTCCTGCTGACACCTGAATTCCCGGCTGTGATTTACCACCCACCTGAAAGTCAGGTCCTGGAGAGAAAGGTAGCATTGGATTCCTACCACAAGCTGTTCCCTAGTCTCCTCAACACATGCGGAACATAGGGCCTGTAGCTTTCTGGGCTTCTGCAGTGGAAGTGGAACCCTGTCCTTCGGTGAGACTCATCAAGAGAACAATTTCTCCAACAACGCAGCCAAAACCGCCACAACATAACAGGCAAGGCCACTAATCACATTGTATAGTTTGTGGTAATGTGACACAACATTTACTTATTTTCAAGCATGAGAGTCTTGCCAGATGAAATATTTCTCAAACTATTTAGTTATAAAGCAGCCATTGTGGGACAAAGAAAGAATAAAATATACTTGGTACCCAAGTTATTGATATTTAAGTGTTATTTTTTTTTTGTTTAAGAAAATTGGCAATATTTTGAGTACTTGTGTATCAAGTTGATTATCTAAAATAGTATACATAATATTGTTCTTTAGGAAACTGAATTCCTAATAAGTGAAGTGATAATGATTATTTACATCTCCAGATCTCTCCCCTCAACTAACAAGACAGTTTTTAGTTGCACTTATGGTGTGTTCTATATAACACAGGCCTTATGTTCAGGACAGTCAGGCCTGTTAGGAAAACAATAAACAGAAATTTAGACCTCCACGTGAGGTAAGAATGTGAGCCCCAGAAGCTAATCTGCTCCCCTTAACAATGCACTGGACTTTTAAACCCAACAACAAGGTTGAGGTATTAGATCAAATGTCAATGAAATGCTATTAGTGATCAAATTATAAAACATCATTTTCTGACTCTTTAATACTAAGTGTTAGTGAGGATGTTGGGAAAATAAGAGAACTGCATATCCCTCATGGGTGTTTAAAGTGGTAATGTGTTTCTGGATCCAATAGTCAACGCATTAAATTGCTATGCATTTTGAGTCAGCAATGTCACACTGCAGATTTATTTTTAAGAAATCAAAGAGATAAGCATATAATAAAACAAGAGTGGTAAATGTCATGAAATTCAAATTAGTGTAAAACATGAAACAAACTAAAGGTCCAAAAAGATGGAATTCTATCAATATTCATGATATCATCAACTGGAGATATGTGTTCAGATTTTAACAACTGTATTTTCTAAGGATATTTAGGGATTTGGGGAAGTTCACAGTATAGTACTAAATTTTAAGAAAGAAATGAACTTAACAGATGTATATTGCTGACCTGCAGTGTGTTACAGGACTGTTCTAACTACTGAGGAGGAGGCGCTAAATCATACCCACAACAAGCCCTTTCTCATGGGGAAAGGTTTGGATGACAAACCTTTTATTCATAATACCGAGGGCTAAAAAGCTCCGACAGGTTCACTTTTAAAGACCTTTTAAGATATAAAATTAATCGTCTCTGATTCCTTTGACTCAATAGAAATTAATTCCTTGATTAACAAGGAATAATAATAATCTCCTTTTCCTCATAATTCCATACAGGCAGAAAGAGAACTCAATACATCACAGGTTCCGAGAAAAAAAACAAGATTTTAAAGAATGTTTTATTAGCTATACATTTTCTCATCATATATCATTAGTTCAAATCATACTGAAATGTCTGTTTTAAGAGTATCACCTCACACACAGGGATGCATATTTAATGCTTCTTTGAAGTCATTTTTACAAGATGATTGGCAGAAGGCAGGAGTATTCCATATCGCTCTGAAACGGCTGCAATGTGTCACTCAGCACTTTAGTGTCCTAAAAGGGCCAGCCTCTGGCCAGGCCATACTAGCACCTAGCCCTGCATCTGGCTGTGAAAGCCTGAAAGTTGTTATACAGAAGGTATGAATCTGCATGCCTGTCGTAGTTTAAAGTGATTAGAGAGAAACATTGGAAATGATGGTTTTATTTTAGTCCAATCATTCCCAGCTTTTATCACATTTAATATTCTGTGGTCATAATCACTAAAAGATTACCCACTATCTCACAGGCCTCAAAAATTCCCTTGCTTCCCTCAAAATCAGCCTGATTGTATTTTCAAAAAATGTTATTGAAACTAATTGCTTTTTAAGTAGCGTTCATATTGAGGATTTGTTAAATGTTAGACACAATTTGGCATAATTTAATTGAGATGTTTATATAGTTACAAATTCACAGATATGTCTGGATATTTTCTAGAAAAACATTCACTTGCCAATTTTGCCTGAGAAGCAATATAATTGAACAGTTGAAAGCACTTTTACCTTTTGTATACAGGTTTGCAGGTGAGCAGGTGTATTGCTCTGCTTCCAAGAGCAATAACACCGTATGACCCTCAGCACTCTAGAGAAGAGTCAACGGGTCCAAATTCCAGCTATGACTTTCTAGATTTATGAACTTGGACCAGGAAATTAATCCCTTGGTGTTTATTTTTTCTTTTAAAATATGGATAATCATATTAACAATTCCATAAGAATTTTGGGAAGGTCTACTGAATTAGTTTAAAAAAAAAAACACTCAAATGTTCTCAGAACATGGTAAGGTAGCAAAAAGCATGGAATATTTTTATGCTAGTAATAGTTTTAAAAATTCAAGAGAGGGGCTGAAGTGGTGGCTGAGTGTTTAAGGTGCTTGCCTGGAATGTGTGAGTGCACAAGTTCAAATCCCAACCCCACGTATACAATGAAGTCTCGGAGCAACGAAAGCCACATGAAAAACTAAATAAAATTGATTACTTTCTCTCTTTCACTCTCTCTCTCTCTTTAAAAAAAAATTCAAGAGAGATTATCACAACAATAATTACAGTCTCAAATAACTTCCTTAGGCCTTACTCCAGCACTGAAACTGACTTACTAATAGAAGTTGGATTAAATAATTATCAAGATATCAAACCTTCTCTATGTAGGACTTAATAGTGTCAAAAGAATTTAGTGCCTGAAATGATGTGTCCAACTGCAGATGCAAAAGGAAACTAGCTTTTTAAATCTCATGTTATTTGTGGGGGAAATACATGCTGATAAACATAAAAAACTTGTTTGGACAGCATTTTATTTATGAGAAATATTAATCAAATATTTCTTAGAATAAAGGAGAATTAACTTTAGCCATTGCTAATAGCTTCACCCTATGCAGTTTGACCACAAGAAAAAACTGAGAAAACTCAATATGTCTATCCTTATTAATTTTTTGGACCTTTTAGATATCTTGATAAGGAACCCAGGAGTGTAAAACGAGAAAAGAAGCTAGAAGATCTTAAGCTGCTATTTGTACATGTGTATCATCTTATAAATGAATACTGGCCCTACCAAGCAAGAGAGACCCTGAGAGTCATGGTGGAGATACAGAAGCATCGACAACTTGAAACAGCTGAGAGGTTTCAGAAGCACCTGGAACGAGTAATTGAGATGATTCAAAATTGTTTGGCTTCCTTGCCTGACGATTTGCCTCGTTCTGAAGTAGGGATGAGAGTAAAAACTGAACCAATGGATGCTGATGACTGCAACAACTGTAGTGGCCAGAATGAACAACAGAGAATTCAGGTCATAGAAGGAACCAGAATATAGAAAAAGACGCTGCTTTGTGTGTCCTAATTGATGAAATGAATGAAAGACCATGAAAGATGTTCCTCTTTTTTCCTTTCGGTAAGTAGTATCTTATACTGCTCTATTTCTTTTGGACAGTCTTAAAAGAGATAGAACTACGAATATACAGAGATGTTTTTTCTTGACTCCCAATTTTTCAATGATGAGTTGCCACAGGTAGTAATCTCACTGTGTAACAAGCATGGGCGAATGAGTACTTACCTTAAGAGTAACCACCTTAAAAAGCAAAGTGTTTGGTGTTGTGGGGCATATTCCTGTCTTTGGAGTTGCAATAAAACTTTGAAGTAGGGCTGGAGCGGTGGCTCGGCAGTTACAGTGCATGCCTGGTATGTGCAAGTATGCGAGTTCAAACCCCAGCACCATGTACATAAAGAAGTGTCTGAGGAATGAAAGTCACATGAAAAACTCAATAAAAATTGCTTCTTTCTCTTTCTCTCACTGTCCCCTCTTTCTTAAAAAAAATTAAAAATAAAAATAAAACTTTGAAGATATCCTTAATATTAGCAAACTTTCATGCTTAAAACAAATTGTCATTTGCTTGATGAATGATGGAGAAAGGATATTGAACTATACAAATGTGAAAGTACGAAATCTTTAGACTTATTTCATTTTGCTTAATCTCCAAAGAGTAATGTATCATGTTGAGAGGAACTCAGAAGAACTAAATAACAAGAACTTTATTTTTCTTCATACCTGTTCCTCTAGACTCAATCTCAGCCTCTTCTCCCTATTTAGCATGGAATGTCGGGTGGCAGTTTCATAAGCTGTTTCATTTTTCCAGTTACTCAAGTGGTAAGTCTTTTCTCACTGTAGTTCCATTTATTCATTTTAGTAATTAAGACATCTATATAGTTAAGTAACCATACCCCTTAAATCTGAGCCCAGACTTGCTAAAGGCTGAAAGCCTGCAGTGGAAAAAGGGTTTGGTGGTAGAGCCTGCTAGACGTCTGCCAAAAATTTTAGCTTCTTTTTGAGCTGTGTTACTTAGAAATGGTTGCCCAGCAAGGGGCTACATTTATACACTCTGGGCCATACATCTGTGTGACACCATGTGATTAAGCCCTGGACTGTGGCACATGAGTGAAGAAATTCAGATTGGCCCCATTAAAATTTCTTGCATGATCCTCCATTTTCTTCTTCCAACTGCTATTTAGTGGACACACCCAAGATAACTTTAGAAGCCATTGAAGATGGCAAAGATTGTCAGTTTGGATTTTGAATGATTGTGAGGACCAATTCTTCTTTTCATTAACTCCACATCTCTCCCAGCTAATTCAATCTTATCTGAGCAAGAAATAAACTTGTTTTGAGTAAGATTTTTTTTCCTGCCCTTTGTTCTTCCAGCCTACCAGTCTTCCACCAAGGGTCTCTTAATGGAGAGGTGTCCTTGTATATGAGGATGCCTGCCTGACATTTTCTTAATGTCAGTGACTCAAAATGTGGCCCTGGACCTGCAAATCCACCTCATTCAGGAACTTTATAGAGATGTAACTTTTTGGCCCTGTAACAGGTCCCCTTCACTTTTTGAGTATGACCCTTGCTGCTCTTCCACTGTGTCTTATTTTAAAACTGACATGTTTGATTCTCCTTTATCTTCTCCCCCTCCTCCTTTCTAATGATGAGGTAAACAAGATTAACTTTCTTCCTCTCCTAGACTGAGTAATCTGTCCTTTGGCTCATGGACTGTAGGAATGAAAGATTTCAGATTTCAGGGCTGGCACCAGTGGGTCTGAGAATAGGCTCTCAAGTCTACAGTTATGAATTATGACTCCTGAGTGTAGCCTTTGTATCCGTCTTTAAAAGCCCACCATTTCCTTTGATAGAATGACATCCCTGGGAAGGGAGTAACCTATGTTTCTCCTTTGCTAGCAAAACAATAAAACTTTCATTTTTTTTCAAAAAAAAAAACTTGATTTCATAGATCATTAACAGATATTTTTATAAGTAAGCTCTCAAGTAGTTGTTAGTTCTGTTTTATAAGGAACCAAAGGAATTAGGAAGACACTAATAGTTGTCAATACATTATATTACATAAATCAAGCTGTTTTCTGATCACATTATATATTTACAATTTTAAGACTTTAAAAATGTTTACTGTTGGTGCTGGAGTGGTGGCTCAGCAGTTATGGTGGTTGCCTAGCATGCGTGAATATGCAGGTTTGAAACCCAGCACCATGTACACAAAGAAGTGTTGAAGCAACAGAAGAAAAACTAAATAAAATTGATTCTCTCTTTTTCTCTCTCTCTCTTTAAAAAAAATGTTTACTGTCATGCTAAAGTCATGAAAAAGAATAATATTTATAACATTAATATCAAAAATAAATAACATTGTACCAGGTTAAATTTCACAGACACCAGTTTAACCACTATTAAAAGCTCATTAGCACTGAGCTGTACAGATTCCTATTCTCTGGGCTCTACATATACTTACAAGAACACAATTTAAACTGAAGGTAGACATGAAAGTAGCACTGATATTTTTTCATTTATAGAATATTAACTGAGTTCTATTTCTAGACCTGATGCTGCAAAAATTTATATATGCTCCACTCTCTTTTTTGAAGTAAATTTTAGTCCAGAGGGAGGAGAAATGTGAAAATTTTCATACTATTAGGCCATGATTTTAGTGTACAGACCAAACAACAGAGAAGGAGGACTTCAAGTATGGAGGAATCAAGGTGCACTGGAGAGAGGAAACATTTGAGTTAGTCTTTATTTTAGGAACTATCTAAAATACTTGTGTAAGGAGTGCTTATTTGATACTGAGAACAAGAGAAGTAAGCATATCAGCCATTTCTAGAAACTACTGGATAATCAAGACAATTACTTTACCTATCACAAAATTTGATGACTCTTTCTAGTATCCTTCGCTGACTCTTGAGCATGAAGCAGTCTGCATTTAAGCTGTATAAGTCATTATTTCTTTCTATTTATGTAGTAGTTTGTTCAAGACTGTCAGTTATAAGAATCCCCACACATATGCTTCCATTAATACTGTATCTGGCTGGGCACTGTGACATATGCCTGTAATCCAAGTGGCTGGGGAGGCTGAGGCAGGAGGATCCCAAGTTCAAAGCCAGCATCAGCATCTTATGGAGGCCCTGAGTAACTGAGCAAGATCCTGTCTCCAAAAAATTTTTTTAAATTTAATTTAAATAATACTACATCTGGGGTCAATATCAGGGAGTGACCCAAGAGAAGGAGCATTTGCTTTTTAAGCAATGTGTTCGGAACAGGACAAACATTACTTTCTGCTATACGAATTATTGTTCAACATACTAGGACAAAAATTAAGAATCACAGGCACAGATAAATGTTTTTGATACTTTGAACTGGTGCTGCTCAGAATTAAGATACTTCTAGTGGATAATGGAATACACCACCAGATAAAAGAAGAATCTGGACAGAGAATCAATTTGTGGTCCAACTTAGCATATGTTGACAAAATAAAAGGAAAAATCTTGAAACAAATTTCTCATTGGAAAAATGAGTTACATTCTTAACAAAAGAACTAGTAGAATGTGGAGGGAATAATCGCCATGTGACCTCATCAAACCTTCCCTTTTGCATGCAATAATCTTATCCTGTGTAACAACAATTTCCTCACTGTCTCCAACGTAGCTTAGCATTCTGAGCCAGCTGAGAGTGGTTCCTCTTCATAGACAGCATTTACATATTGACCTAAATCCTCCCACATGCTGTTCAGAAAGGAAAACGAAAACGACTTTTTTCTTATTTGGTCCCTGACCTCATTTTCCCAGATGGCATTAAAATTGAGTTCAAGTCAGACTAGCACCTGAGTGGAGAGTTGTTTGGTTTTATTGTTTTTGCTTTATAACACAATGTACTTCTGAATTTTCTCAAAAAATGTTTGTTAAAGCCGCAGAAGAAGAAATCAGAAAATCTCTCCCATTCACCATTGGCAGGGACCGTTTCCACCATGCTGATTGACAAGGTCCAGGCATGGGGAAGGGCTTGGCAAGGCCACCATTCCAGAAAATTGCCACTGTTAGCTCTCCTAGGAATTGGGTGTTTTCTTATAATGATCATGCTTATAACTATGTATTTGCAGATCAAAATTCCAGAAAAATTTGTTGTTGACGATAAAGATTGTTGTAAAAGTAATAATAATTCATTAGATCTGCGGAGTCTGAGGGAAGATGAGAAATGCCTTTAAAAAATATATTAACACCACACTAAAAAAGCCCAGATAATCAAAAATCCAACTTTGAAAAGTTCTTAAGAAAATTACACTTACAGGAATTACTCTCACCCATGTTGATTACATCTAGTCCTGTTAATGTTTTACCAGTTAAACAATCAAAGACATAATAGGAGA
>PVKS010034270.1:0-21023 GCA_004027875.1 Aplodontia rufa | reverse complement strand
AAGGATATTAATCCCCTCATTGATCTCAACACAATAATCCTGGGGGACTTCAACACACCAGTATCAACTCTAGACAGATCATCAAAACAAAAAATCAATAAAGACATCTCCAATCTAAACAACTCTATTAATCAATTGGGCTTAACAGACATCTACAGAATATTCCATCCTAAGACAGCTGAATTTACCTTCTTCTCAGCGGCGCATGGATCCTTCTCTAAAATAGACCACATCCTAGTTCACCGGGATAATCTTAACAAATGTAAAAAAGTGGATATAATCCCATGTATTCTGTCAGATCATAATGCTATGATCTTAGCAATCAATAACAAGAGAAACAACAGAAACTATTCAAATACTGGGAAATTGAATAACTACCTCTTAAATGAAGGATGGGTAAAAGAGGAAATGAGAACAGAGATAAAGAAGTTTTTGGAATTGAACGAGAATGAGGAAACAACATACCAAAACCTCTGGGACAGTATGAAGGATTTCTTAAGAGGTAAATTTATAGCACTGCGTGTATATATCAAAAATCTACAAAGAGACCAGATTAATAGCCTTATGCTTCAACTCAAACTACTACAAAAGGAGGAACAGTCCAACCCTAAATCTAACAGAAGACAGGAAATTATCAAAACCACAGCTGAAATCAATGAAATTGAGAACAAAAAAACTATACGAACTATTAACAAAACTAACAGTTGGTTCTTTGAGAGAGTCAACAAAATCGACAGACCCCTTGCCAAACTCACCAAAAGGAAGAACGAAATGAAGCAAATCAACAAAATCAGAGACAAAAATGGGGATATCACCACAGACTCATCCAAGATCCAGAAGATTATCAGAACCTATTTTGAAAACCTATACTCTGCCAAATTTGATAACCTGAGGACATGGACAGGTTCTTGGACGCACACGACATCCCCTCTTTAACATAGGAGGACATTGAAAACCTCAACCAACCTATCAGAGGAAGCGAAATTGAAGCAGCAATCAAAGTTCTCCCAAAAAAAGAAAAGCCCAGGGCTGGATGGATATACGGCGGAATTCTACCAAGCATTCACAGAAGAACTAACACCGATCCTCTACAAGCTCTTCCAGGAAATTGATAGAGCGGGATCACTCCCAAACACTTTTTATGAAGCAAATATTACACTGGTTCCAAAGCCCAACAAAGACACATCAAAGAAAGAAAACTACAGACCAATTTCCCTGATGAACATTGATGCAAAAATCCTTAATAAAATCTTAGCTAATCGGATACAAAAGCACATTAAAAAGATAATCCATTATGATCAAGTGGGCTTCATTCCAGGAAAACAAGGATGGTTCAACATACACAAATCAATAAATGTAATTCACCACATAAACAGAATTAAAAACAAAAATCATATAATCACCTCAATTGATGCAGAGAAGGCATTTGATAAAATTCAACACCACTTTTTGCTCAAAACTTTGGAAAAGATAGGAATCAAGGGAAGATACTTTAACTATGTCAGATCCATTTACAACAGACCCATGGCCAACATTATCCTCAATGGAGAAACTGAAAGCATTTCCACTGAATTCAGGTACTAGACAAGGCTGTCCACTTTCCGCACTCTTGTTCAATATAGTCTTTGAAACCCTTGCCAGAGCTATCAGGCAAGACAAGAAAATCAAAGGAATTCATACAGGAAAAGAGGAAGTTAAGTTATCTCTATTTGCAGACGACATGATTCTATACCTAGAAGACTCAATAACATCAGCCAGAAAACACCTAGATCTTATTGGCGATTTTAGCAAGGTAGCTGGCTACAAGATCAACTCCAGTCACTAGCGTTACTTTACTCCAGCAACAAATCTGCAGAAGAAGAAATCAGGAAATCTCTCCCATGCACCATCTCCTCCAAAAAAATGAAATAATTAGGCATTAACCTTACAAAGGATATTAAGGACCTCTACAAAGAAAACTATCAAACACTAAGAAAAGAAGACTTGAGTAGATGGAAAATCATTCCATGCTCATGGTTAGGCAGAATCAATATAATAAAGATGGCCATTCTACCCAAAGCCCTATACAGATTTAATGCAATCCCCATCAAGATACCTATGGCATTCTTCACATATATAGAAAAACCAATTCTCAAGTTCATATGGAATAACAGCAGACCCAGACGAACCAAAACGTTACTCTACAGGAAGGAAAAAGTAGGGGGTGTCTCAATCCCTGACCTGAAATTATACTACAGTGCCAAAGTAGCAAAAACAGCATAGTATTGGTATCAAAACAGGGCCAAATGGTTTCTCTCATCTGTGGAAGCTAGAGTACATCAGGAAGCAGTTTGTTAGATGACTAAGCTAATAATAACTTCAAACTGTATGATTCTCAACTCAACAGGGAGATGACTCCCTAGGATACTTGGAGGTGTAGGGTGGGGGTCAGTGGTGGGGAGGGTGTAGAATGAACACCTAGGAGACTGGAGAGTGGGAATATGGGGGAATCATCTCAGAAGGAGATCTCTGTCCTGCACGAGATATCCATTTAACTCAGGAGTTCTTATGGGGGAAACAGCAACAGGGGTGACCCAAGCTGGGTACCCATGAGATGGCATTAGCCCTGGATAAGTAAGTATATATACCTTGGTTCTTAAATGTTTGATAATGTTTTCCCCTCAATTGTATTTCTATATCCACCTAATAAAAAAGTCACTGTATATACTATAACCATATATATATAAATGTTCTTCATAGATATAAGAATTATGTCACTGTATTTGGGGTTTTTTTAGGAATAATATAGAACCCAGAAGAAAGGCAAGGGATCAGGGGATAGGAGGAGGGAGGGAGGTAGAGGGATGTGGCGGGGGTATATTGAACAAATTGTATTGCTGAATTGTGTGCATCTAGGAATATGTGACAACTAATCCCAACATTATGTGAAACTATAATGCAATAATAAAATAAATTTAAAAAAATAAAAGCTCGAGATGCAATATATCATTTGAGAAAAAAATTCCCTTTTTTTAGTATAAATATTCATTTATATTGTGGAAGTTTTTGACTGTAGATTGGAACAGGCAGAAAAAAAGAATGAGCAAATTTGACGATAGTACAATTAAAATTGAGTTTCAGAGATAAAGAGAAACAAAGAAAGCAAAGAAAGAAGGAAGAAAGGCATGAAGAAGGAAGGAAGGAAGGAGGGAAGGAACGAAGGAACAGAGAAAGAATACAGAGAGGTGATCAGAGTCCAAATGACCACCTACAACAGCAGAGAAAAAGTCTCATCCAAGAATCAGAAATGGGAGTGAAAGAAAAAGACACAGGCTTGAAAAAATAGGACCCAAACACATCACAAATTCATCAGTGTCACAAATTTTCAAAGCCAAGCTCAATGAAGTCCAGTTAAGGTAAAGCAAAGAAACCGGCACCAAGGCACAGAATTGAATGCACAAGGAATTTTAAAATAGCTTTAAAATAGCTGAGTTCTCAGCCAAAACTTGGAGGCCAGAAGATAGTATACTTTGGTCCACATTCTCAGTCAAAGGGGAGTGGAAAATATTTCTTGAAATTGCATCTACACTGTAAAAGTGCAGATATTTTTGTTGTCCTCATCCATACACATTGCAGCATGTCAAATATTTACACAAAATTTAGACTTATTAGGTATTTCACTGATTTAAGTGTTATATTTTGTATACATTATTATAAGAAACACAGATGATTTAAAGTTTACAAGAGGATTTTAATAATTTTCTGCAAAGTTTGTTCTGTTTTATACAAGGGACTTAAGCATCTGTTATCTGTAGGCATCCTGGAACCAGAATAGCATAGACACTAACTGCAGATGATTTCTGCAGAGAACAGAGACAAAGAAAGAAAGCATAAATTTTTATACACATTCTGCTGATCTCCTTGAATAATGAGAGAGAAATTAACACATTCACATATAAAAGTTGTGGGAGTTCATTGCCATTTGACCTTTGCTATAAGAATTGCAAAATCTAGTTGTGGTTAAAATGGGAGATACCAGAAAGTAAATTGAATCTTTATGAATGTAGAACAATCTGATAAAATAAACCCATAAGCAAATACAAAAACCACTGCTGGAATCTTAGTTTGCAATTTCACTTATCATTCTCTCCAGCATTTAAATGATAAATGCACAAATATAATTATATACCTCTTTTGTTGGGCACACAGCATATAAAAACATAATTTATTACATTGAAAATTTAAAGAGGAGCACAACATTGTGCAGGAGTTTATTATTGGGTCTATTTCAAGGTTACATGATAGCAATACAAATTGGACTGCTATAACTTTAGAATTTTGTATGTAATCCACATGCTATCATATATATGATTCAATATACAAATGGAAATGAGAAAAGAATCAAAATGTAATTCCAGCAAATAAGGAGGTTAGACAGGAGGATTGCAAATTCAAGGTCATACTTAGCAACTTAGTTAGAGCTTATCTTAAATTAGATCATTTTAAAAAGGGCTGGAATGGGCCTGGAGCGGTGGCTCAGCAGTTACGGTGCTTGTTCGGCATGCGCAAGTACACAGGTTCAAACCCCAGCACCCACGTACACAACTGAGTGTTAGAGCAATGAAAGCCATGTGAAAAACTCAATAAAAATTGATTCTCTCTCTCTCTGTCTCTCTGTCTCTCTTTGTCCTCTCTTATTAAAAAAAGGGGCTAGAATGGTCTGGGAATGCAGCTAAGTAGTGAACTGCTGTGGAGTTCAATCACTAGTACAAAAAAGGAGAGATACAGAGAGAGAAAGAGAAAATAACAGAATTTATATTACACAAAAATGAACTAAATACATCTGAAGACAGAAATGGAGAAAAGAAAGAACAAAGAACTGTAAGATACACAGAAAAGAAATACATGATGTTAAAATTTAAGTCCTTGCTATCAGTATTGACTTTAAAAGTAAATGAAATGAACTACCTAGTCCAATCTAATATATTGGCAATGGTTTTTAAATAAAGAAAAAATAGGATTGACTTTTATCCTATCTACAGGATACTCATATTAGACCTAAAGGCAAGATTTAAGGATGAAAAAGATTTTTCAAATAAACAGATAGTAAAAGAGTTGGGGTAATTACCCTTATATTAGAAAAAGTTAAATTGAAGTCACACTGATGAAGAGACAAAGAACATTTTATGTTGATAAAAAGATGTCATCATGAAGAAGATGACACAATTATAAATTGACATGCACCAAAATCAGACCAAATATTGATTTAACAGATCAGAGTAATAATGCCATACCCATTGTTGAAGTCTTCTACATTCACTTTCCTTCATGGGTAGAACCAGACAGACTATAAGGATGTGGAGAATTAAGAAACTGCACTTAATATACATGCACAGAATTTTCTATTAGACAACTGCAGAACACTTATCTTAAGTGTACATGGCAGAGTCCCCAGGGTAGATCACATGTTAGTCACAGAATAAACAGAATCACAGTGGAAGGACATTAGATATCAATATTAAAAGGAAAAGTGGAAAATTCACTAAAGTTGGAAAGCTAAACAAACACTTTAGGTAAGTCAAAAAAGAAATCAAAGAAATATTACAAAATATGAGAACTACAGAGGCAAGCCTGAGGAAATTATACTTGTAAACCATTACATTAGAAAATGTCAAAAATCAGAATGCACATCTGATAGGACTATAGAAAGAAAGGAAAGTTCAAAGATAATAAAGCCAATAAAACAAAGAAAGATTTTTTCCTTATTCCAAGTAAGGAAATAGATTGTAGAAGAGAAAAATAGAGAATAGCAAATCAGAAAAATATCCAAGAAACAAGCTTTCTTCTTTGAAAAGATCAACACTATTGCAACTTTTTATCTTGAATTACTTAGAATAAAAGAGACCTGACTCAAATTACTAAACTCATAAAATGAAAATGGAAATATCACTGAAAAAGTTAACAACAATAAAAAAGTCATCAGATTGTACTATCAACATTTGTATACTTGGATAACTAGATGAAAACGAAAAACTGCTATTCACTGTGGA
Organism: Aplodontia rufa; assembly: GCA_004027875.1. Classification (NCBI taxonomy): domain Eukaryota; kingdom Metazoa; phylum Chordata; class Mammalia; order Rodentia; family Aplodontiidae; genus Aplodontia; species Aplodontia rufa. Next base: position 14,994 of record PVKS010034270.1, on the reverse strand, counting down.
ATTCTACAAAGCATTTTAAGGAAGAGTTAACACTAATATTTTGCAAAATCTTGAAAAACCAGGCAGTTAGGGCTTGAGCAGTGGTTCATTGGTTATGGTACTTGCCAGGCATGCCCAAGGACCCAGATTCAAACCCCAGCACCACACACAACTAAGTGTCATAGCAAAGAAAACCTAAATAAAATTGATTCTCATTCTCTCTCCTCCCTCCCTTCCTCCCTCCCTTTCTCTCTCTTTCTGTGTGTGTGTGCGTGTGTGCGTCCTTCTGTCTTAAAACAAACAAACAAACAAACAAAAAACCAGGCAGGTGAAGGAGTACTTCCCAACATCCCAATCCATTCAGTCAGGCCAGCATCACCCTGATACAAAAGTTAGACAAAGACATATAAGGAAGGAGAACTTCAGATTGCAGCCCCTTATGAGTGCTGATACAAATCCTTAACACAAAAGCTGGAGACTGAATTCAGCAGTATATTGAAAGTTTATACTCCATGATAAAGTAGAATAAATTTTTTAATGCAAAGTGGATCAACATGCAAAACTCAATCAGCATAAGATACCCCATTAATGAAAAACTACATAGTCATCTCAATTCATGCAGGGAAACTACTTAATGACATCAATCACTTCACTCAAATTTGGAACAGAATTTAGATGTTTAACATATAAAACTTCATGTACGAAAGGCAAACAACTCACATACTCCAAAGTTAAAGACTAATATCTGTTCTCTAAGATGAAGAGCAATGTAATACTGCACACTTCCATAACTTCTTCTTAACATAATATTGTAAGTTCAAGCCAGAGCAATTAAGCTGGACACAGAAAATTAAGGCAACCAAACTGGAAAGGAGGAAAGCAACTTGTCCTTGAGAATGATATGAATGTACAAGTGAAATCCTGACATTTATATAGAAAAACCATCGGATCAAACAAATTCAGAGAGTTCCAAATACAAAATTAACATACAAAAATCATTGCACTTCTCAATACTAACAAGGAACAAACATAGAGGAAATTAAGAAAGCAATGGAATTTACTACAACATCAAACCAAATAAAATACTTAGTAATAAATATAGGAAAGAGGGCTAGGATTGCCCAAATCCCCAGCAGTATCTCAGGAAATCAAGGATGCCCAATAAAGGACAGTTCTTCCCAGAAACTCCAGAGATTGTGTGTGGGGCAGCCTCTGTCATGGGGCTGAAAAAGCTGCTCCATGGTGGACTAAGGGTGATGGTCCCAAGAGTGGTAGCCCCTGGTTGTGGGTGGCATGGAATATCATGTTTGTAGCTCCCTAAGAGAAGCTGTGTGAGCCATTGAGGAAAAGATGGTAAAGGATGTCTCATGGGCCAACTATCGTCAAGGGGAAGGTTGGGACTGTGCCAGAAAGGCTCTGTACAGGTGGCCATTTCTTGTTTCACAGGGGGTTGTGACTGACAAAGAGTCCAGATCAGTCAGCAGTATAAGACCAGCTGCTACATAACCATCTGTCCTAAGCTCAAGAAAAAGCATAGCCTCTGAATTGCTCAGGCTACCTCTCCTGCCAAAGCATCCCCCAAACTGATTGTACACCTCAGATAGGTGTGATAGTGAGTTTTTGGTAACTGTGACCAAGATATCTGACAAGAACAACTTAGAGGATGGAAAGTTTATTTTTGCTCACGTTTTCTGAAGTTCCATGGTCGGCTGTCACAATTGCAGAACATCATGGCAGGAAGGTGTGGTGGAGGTGCTCACCTCATCTCCTGGAATCCAGGAAACAGAGCAGGAAAGGGGAAGTGGTCTCAGGGCTGGTGAACCCTCCAGGGTGTGTCAGTAGTTCTTACTTCTCCAGCCCCCACTCTCTAGCAGCTGGCAGTTACCACACAGTAATTCAAACCAGTAGGGACTGATTAGGTCACACAGCTCATAATCCAATCATATTGCTGCTGAATATCATCTCTCATATACCATCTATATGAAGAAGAAACCAAAATGTGACAGACAAAAAACATGCAAGACCATGATGCGGAGACCGTACAAGGCAGCGAGAGGGGAGAAAGGATAACCTGACGTATTCAGAAGCACCATCTCCCACACACCTGAGGCTGGAGAACAGGAAACCCCCAGTCCTGTCCAGATCCAGGCTGAGATCCTGTCTCCATTATGCTGCTGGTAGGAGCTAAGGAGGCAAAACTTCAGCAGAGAGAGGACTCTTGCAAGGATCTGGGTCGGGGCTGCTTCTTGCATAGTGTCTGCATAGTGCTGGCCAAGGTGCAGGACATGGGCCCAGACCTAGGGAAAAAAAAAATTGACTCTCACCTCCTCTTTACTACACGGTATTGCAATTGTGTTTGTTCCTTTCTTGTTCAAAATATATAGTCATGGGGAGTGGATTTTCCAGTTTCTCATTTAGAGTCTGATGTTATAGCTGCAGGGGAGAAGGAAAGAAGTGTGTCTTCTATTGCCAGAGTTTAATGATCCTGGCTTGCTTTTTCCAGCTGCTACTACCGTCACTGTGTCCAACAGTGGCAGGGACAGGGGCACAGAGAAGGCTGAGACACAGCCGTGGGACAGAGAGTCCCTCTTCTCTCGCAGTGCACAGGATAACAAGGCCTGTGTCCAGGTTCCTGGAGTGGGTGGTTATAAGCCACTGCCTTTTCCTCTTTGCCCACCTTTCTTCCTTTTTTGCTTCAGGTTTTAGGGTGCTTCCTTGGGTTCTTTCTCTTCTCCACTTATTGGACACACCTGTCCTAGGGTTTCCAGCAGCCTTTGCAAACTCTCCCCACCGGGGTGTCCTAGGACCCTTCTTCTTTGCACTGCAGCACTGGCTTCCCCTTCCCCTTTCAGTCCATCCTCCTCAAGGAAGCTGAAGGGCTCTTTAGAAAACGGAATTGATCCATCCATCATCTGATAAAAGCCTTTCATGCAGTGATGCCCAGCTGCCTTTCAGGAGAAGAATAGGAACCTTACCATCTGACCTGTCCTCTCTCTTGTCCACTGTCCCTCACTTAAGACCTGCAGGGACAATGTCAGTTTGGAATCTCAGGGCCTGGGGGTGGTGGCTTCCTTGAATGGCCTTTAGAACTCATCTGTATAAGAATGGGAGTCCATGGTGGGAGTATTCATGTTCTTCAATTTCACTCCAATGAAGAAACCTACCAAAAATGAATGAAATCCATAGAAGGAACATGAATGTTATAGAACTTTCCTGGAATGCAGAGGTCATCAGAAAGTCCTGATTTTTGTATCTCACTAACACACTGGTACCTCATCTCTTCTAGTAAAAGGTGCAATCCCTTCGGTCTTATTCTGTCTACAGTGCCCCATATGGTACAGGCTCCTGGGGTCACACAGAGTCAGGCCAGGAAAGACCAATCACAAGTGAAAGACATAGTAGATATCCAAGATGCCTTTGCTGTGTACAGGATCTCCTCCTCCTCCTCACCTGAGTTCTGCCTCGCCTCAGGACCTTCACAGTCACATTGACCCTGTGAGAGGAATCACATTTTAGGCTCTATGTCAGGGCCCAGGTGGGCTTGGTTCCAGCCATATATAGATATGGCCTCCTCTGGCCATGTGGAATAGACATCACCCCTACTGTCCTGTCATAAATGTGCACTCCTACCTTCCAGCTGGAACCTGTCCAAGAACATGGTTGGGCAAACAGCTGCTCCGGATGTTCAACAACTAGATACCTAAAATTCAGAGAGGAAGACCGAGGTGATTAAGATCAGTGGGAGAAGAGTGAGGGCCTGGAAGGACAGCAGGTTGGAAATAGGCCTATGTGTAAACTTTGAAGTCAGCCATGCAATGGTAGGATTCAGAAGGATCTGAGGACTGTGTGCTGCTGCCCAAGTTCTTTGAGAATGGGAAGACAGTCCCCTTACCATTCAATGATGAGTAACAAGCACCCAAAACTGGTGACTTAAGACAGGAAAATTTTAGTGTGCTCACAGTTTCTATCCATGTGACCAGCAGGGAGGGACCACTGGGGTTGACTCATGGGTTGACTTGAGTAGGGTGAGACTTGGATGATTCGGGACTGAAGTTATGTGGACACTTCCCCACTCCCAGGGGTGGTACCTGGAATGGGAGACCAAACCTTGTGCAGCTGTGCATGTGTTCACTCCCCTGATTTAATCTCATGTCTTTTTCTTATTGTAAATTAGGAAGCAAGAGAACCATAATGTGCTGGTAGGGGAGATGCACCTGCTCATCAGTTCCAATGAAGCATTTGTTCAAGGTTTTCCATTGTTTCAAACGTCCACCCAAAGAAAAAATAGACACAACAGAAAAGCCTACTAATCCAGTGCCATGTGTCATTTGTTACATTTATGTTACACATATTTAAAGACCTTTAATTAGAAAAGAATTTTAATCAGAAGTTACTCTTGTGCATATAAAAATATGATTAAGGTATTTCTAAAACACTTTCCCTTCATAGTTTGACATCTCTGCATTGCTTTGGAATGTAATATCCATGCCCCTGTCTCTCCACACTCTGTCCCCTCAGTGCCATTTCAAGCTCTGAGATGCAGCAGTGTTAAAGCACAGGAGAGTACCACCCACATGCTTCCCACTGAGAGCTGTTTTGAGATCACCCTTCTGAGACTTAATGGCTGAGGCTGCTTTGACCAGAGCACAGTGGAAGTGGCTCTATGTAATGTTTGGTGTGATGTCACAAAGATTGCTACAGTTTCTGTCTAGCTCACTGCAAATACTCTCCCTTGGAGGTCTGAGCCAGTGTTGCAGGTCACAATGTCACCATGTCAACCTTCCTGTCAATCATCACTCCAGGGAATTTTGCCCCTGGGTGGGGTAAGAGCTGTGCAGGCAGCTGGTGACAGGACACCGGAGTAGTTGCATTCAGACTCCCTTTCTGTGGGGAGATAACTGGTGGATGGTCAGAGTGAACACAGGTGGTAGGGTAAGAAGGAGTGTGATTCCTGGGCTCAGGCAGAGACAAAAGAGGTCAGAGGTTGTCCATAGTCAGCCTATTTGAAGCCCAAGATAGATTAGGGTCATGGGTACAGTCATGAAAATGTGGGGATGCTGTCCATGGGTACCCAACTCTGCATTCTTTGTGCTGCTTCTCCTGCGGCCAGTATTGCTCATCACAGGGAGATTCTGGGACCAGGGACCCGGTTTGAGAAACTCCTATGAATCTGGCCTGGCTTCCAGAAGTTTCTACCACCAAGAAGGCCAGGACCCCAGGCACCATTTGCGTCGGAGATATGGGAACGAAGTATGTGAAGGTGTCTCTGACGTCTACCTTGTCTTGGACAAGTGAGTGGCACTGCTGGTTCTGCTTCCATTTGGCCATGGGGAACAGCAGACCCCAAGTCACTGCAGGCAGGGAATGGCCTGAGGGGACTGGAGCTTCTGCAAGAGGACAGTAGGGCCTGTCTGTGGTCAGACTCCAGGAACTGTCCTCAGCAGCTTACTTATTTCCCACAAGGGGGAAGCCACCATAGCAGTTCCAGATGGCTCTGTCCTTCTGACAATCTGGCCCAGATCTTCCTCCTACATGCCCCTAAGTCAGATGGCTAGGAGCTGCCTTCTCAGGCATTTGGAAAGCTTACTGCAGGGTTTTCTGTTGCCTCTGGTGGGCACTCTCCCGGTGTCACTGTTCAGAAGGCCCTGTGCTTTGCTGCCTTTGGTGTTCTGCTTCTTCCTTTCCCCTCGTGGATAGCCATGGCATAGCTCAATGACCAGGGCATTTGGCTCTGGGGAAGCTGGACCACACTTGAGCACCAGCTGGCAAACAAGGTAGGGAAGGGGAGGAGGTGTTTGGTTTTGGGAGATGTCTTGAATTCCATCCTCAGGCCCTCTTGCTGGTCTGGGAATGAGCATTGTGCTTGGCAGAGCAGTGGGGCACACTCAGAAGCACTTGCTGGTCTTCACACCTCTCTTTCCCCTGCATGTTCGGCATATGTCAAACTCCCCAGGCTGTGGATAAAGGAAAGTGCTTTCTGTCTGAATTTCTGGATGGGGTGTACTCCTTGGTTGGAGAATTGGGCAAAGGTGAGAAGACCCTGGGCTTCTGGGCCTATGTTCTTTCCGCCATTCTAGGTCTGGTTCCTCTTATTTTTCTCCTTTGTGGACGCTGAAGATGAGGGTACACAAATCCTCCTCCCAGTATCCTAAGCCAAGTCATCCACCTGGCATGCTACTAGACCACTGGAACTCAAGTCCCTCGTTACTGTCCATTCTATCGACTTCCAAGAAAGGCATGTCTTGGTCCTTTGATCCTTAGCCAGTTCATAGTGTGGTGCTTCCCCTTAGACATGGGGATTTTGGGTGATGGGCACTATGGGAACTTAGAGCCTTGGTGAGATAGTCTTTCCAGTGTGTAGTCATGGTCCCAAAGGGTCCTCTTAGCTACCACTCAGTTGCAGGTTCCCTGTTGCTCTGTGTACTTGAGCACTGCTGTGAGTCCAGGAGTGGTCCAGCCCTGCCCTGGGGTAGATGGAAAGGGCTTTGGTCACGGGTGAGAGATGAGAAACCAAAATAATTGAGTACCCTCTGTGAGTCAAGAGATAGGACATGCACACTCACATGCAAACACACACACATATGCAGCCCCCTAAGTAGCTATGCGTGGCTCATCTGTTAGGTGGGGAGAGAAAGGGATGGCTGTTTATGCAGAATGTTCCAGGAGCATTGGCATTCACCTGTAATCCCAATGACTCAGGAGGCTGAGGCAGGACAGTCATAGGTTCAAAGCCAGCTTCAGCAACTTAGTGTGGCCCTCAGCAAACTTAGCAAGTCCCTGTCTCAAAATCAAAAATAAAATGGGCTGGGGATGTAGCTCAGTTGTTTACTACCCTGGGTACAGTCCCTATTCATTCAAACTGACAATTTTAAACACTTTTTGGTGTTTAATTTAGTGAAAATAAATATGTTCCCAGCGATGTGCAACATCAGCACTACATCATCACACACTGAAGCTCTGTATTCTTCACACAACAACTCCCCAAAACCTCCCTCCCTCCTTTCCCTGCTGACCTCTCCATCGCCTGCTGACCTCTACACGATTTTCAATGTCAGTGAATTGGTATCTTGCAGGCAAATAGGCAACTGAACCCAAGTAAGTTATGTAAATGGAATCATAAAACATGTATCATTTTGTTTCTGTCCAACTTCAATTAGCATTATGGTTTGCAGGCTTATCCATGTTTTAGTGTGTATGCTCCCTTTTACCCGCTGAATACTTTTCAGTGTATATGTTTGTTCATTTATTTGATGATGGTTATTTTATTGTGTTTACCATTAGACTATTATGAATAGTGTTGCTATGAACACTTGTATACCTACAAGCTTGAGACCCTGATTTTACTCCTTTTGAGTTTATACGCAGGATTGGAATTGCCAGGTCATAGGTTAATTCTTTATTTACCTTTGTGAGGGATCTCCAAACGTTTTCCGTAATAGCTCCACTTCCTTACATTTCTAACAAGAATGTACAAGGGGTTCAATTCCTCCAGAGTCTCCTTAACATTTATAAGTTGGATTTTTTGATAATAACCACTTCAGTGATTGGAATTGTAGTTTTGATTTTTATTTCCATTGCAATTTAAAACATAGAATACATAATTTCAAGTGCTTGTTGAATACGTATTGACCATTTATTTGTTTTCTTTAGCAAAGTGTTTTTTGCCCTTTTTTTGTTTTGAAATCCTTGAATTTTCTTGTTAACTTTTAGGTGTCATCATGTATTATGAATATCAAACCTTTATAAGATGCATGATTTCTGAATAGTCTCTATTGTTCTGTGCAATGTATTTTTATTCTCTTGATGGAGTGTTGTGATGCACAAAAGTGCTTATTTTGCATGAAGCCTACTTTTCTAACTTTTTTTGGTAAAAATTGTTTTCTTGTGATAGCCAAAAATTATTATCAAGTAAAAATTATGAGAGTTTTCAACTAATAGTGTAAATTTTTATCTCTCATACTTAGGTCTTTATCAATTTTGAGTTGTTTTGTAATGGTATAAGGCCTTGTTTGACTTAATTCTTTTTCATGTGGACATCCAGTTTATTGAAAATACTCATGGTTGCATGTTCCATAACTCTTATCTAAACTTCATGGAGGTATGTATCCCCTCATGGATTCTCTATTCTTTTCCGTTGGTTTATATACTATCTTAGTATCAGCATTATATTGTCTTCATTGTATAGAATTTAAATAAATATCCAGATCGGAAATTGTGAGTCCTGAAACATTGAGCTTGTTTTTAATATGGTCCTATGAGACTTTATATGAATATTAGCATGGATTTTCTCTTTCTGCAAATGGAATACTATTGGACTTTAAACAGAGACTTTAGTTCTATAGACAGCTTTGGCTAGTGTTGTCATCATAACAGTATTAATTCTTTCCATAATTTACATGCAATTTCATTCTATTTATTTGAATTTATAATTTATTTAAAGAATGTTTTATGGTTTTCAGTATAAATAACTATACTTATTGGTATAGTTATTCCCTTGATATAGTTATTCCCTCTTCGCTAATTCCTCGCTAAGCATTTGTTCTTTTCCATGTTATTATAAATGGAATGTTTTCTTCATTTTCCATTCCAATTGTTTATTGTTAGTGAAAAGAAGTACAATTGATTTTGTCTTTTAGTTTTGTATCCTGCAACCTTTCTGAATTTAATTATTAGCTCCAATAGGTTTTTAGTTTATCTCCAATACTGGGGATTGATCTTAGGGCTTTATGCGTGCTGGCAAGCACTCTACCAATGAATTACATCTCTTCCTTTTTTATTTTATTTTGAGACATGGTCTTACTATGTTGGCCAGACTGCCCTAGAACTTGTGATCCTCTTACCTCTGCTTCCTGAGTATCTGAGATTGCAGATGTACCACTGTTCCTGGTTTATGTGTGCGTGTATGTAGGATATTTGGGATATTTTGCATGTAAGAAAATGTCATTGATAAAGACTACTTTACTTCCCCCTTTTCCATTTGAATGTCTTTTTCTTTTCTTTTATAATTTCTCTGAACAAAACCACCAATACTGTGTTGAATAGGAGTGATGAAAAGTGGGCGGAGCAAAATCTTTTAGTCTCTCACCATGGAGCCTATTAGTTGTGTGTTTTTAATATAGCCTTTAATGTGTTGAATAGCTTTTCATTATTCCCAATTTGAATGTTGTTATCAAAATTGTATGGAATGTTATCAAAAGCTTTTACTGCATTGAAAATTGATGTGGTGTGTTACAATAGTTGATTTTTATAGGCTGAACCATTGTGGAAATGAGCCCCACTTGGGATTAGTGTATACACCTTCTAATATATGTTTGAATTCTGTTTGTTCATTTCTGTTGACGATTTTTGCATCAATATTTCAATGAATGTCAGTTTCCCATTCATTTTCTTGTATTTGAGGTATTTTTATGACTCGGGTAGCAGATAAAGCTGTCCTCAGTTAATGAGTTTGCCAAATGTTCTTTTCTCTTCAAATTTTAGTAAGGATTTGACAAGATTTGGTGTTACCTCTTCTTTCAGTATTTGTTCAAATTAACCAATGAAGGCAGTGGGTCCTGGGCTATCCTTTATTGCAAATTGTTTGATTAATGATTCTTTCTCCTTACTTCTTATGGATTTATTCACATTTATTCCTTGAGCTTTAAGTTTTGATTGGAAGTGTATATCTAGAATTTTGCTGATTTGATCTAGGAAAAAAAATTGATTTGGGGTTAACAGTACAGAGGTCTTAGTCCATAGTTGGCTGGCTCCATTGCTTTGAGTTTGAGGTAAAGCTGGACATCATGGCAAAAGAGTGTGGCAGAGGGAAGCAGAGAGACTCCAGGTCAGATACAATATATATGCCCACAAGCATGCCCCCAATGCCTCCAGCCACCTCTGTCAGCCTACAGTTATCAGGTATTCCCTATTAGGGGATAAACTCATTCATTAAGCTAAGGCTCTCATAACCCAATTATTTACACCATTGCCTTACTGGATTGTAAGCTTTTGGGGTACACCTTTCATCCAAACCATAACAATGATCCAATTGGCCAACTTACAAGTCATGAGAATTCTCAGAATTATTTAAATTTCTACAATTTCTATAAATTTTAAGGTTGTGTTCACTTGTTTTCCCATTCTACTAATTGAAGTTTTTGCTCTTATTGTAAGTGAAATAAAATAAGAACCTGCTAAGTTTGTTCACTTTTTCAAGGAATCAACCTTTAGTTTCATTAGTGTTTTTTCTGCTTTCACTTTCTTTATCTCTGCTAAAATCATTAATATTTCCTTCTTTGCTATCTTTCTATTCTTTTCTAGTTTCATGAGATACGGAGTTTATTAAAGAGCTTTGCAATGTGTTTGTTTACACTCTTAGCTTTCCTCATGCTGCTTTTGTAGTACTTCTTATTTTAGTATGCTCATTTTCATTTCCGCATGTGATGTGGTCTTTTCTAAGACCCTTTTGACTTCTTCTTTGACCCACCGATTGCTTAAGAGCATTTACATTCCACAAGTTCTTTGCTTTTTCCACTTTTCCTTCTGCTATTGTGATTATAAAGCATACTTGGTATGATTTCAAACTTTTCAGATTTTCTGAATCTGCTTTTGTTCCCAACATGTGCTCTAACCCAGAGAACATTCTGTTTGCATTTGAGAATGATGTGCATTCTGCTGGTGTCAGCAACAGTGCTCTTTATCCGTTGGTACCTGAAGTTTATGGTGTTGTTATGCTCTCTGTGTTCTCAGTTTTTGATTTCCTTGTGTTCTATCTGAATCTACTCATAATGGAAAATGGGGCATTGAGGAGGGGAGCAGTCATCAGTGAGACAAAGAAGAAATCTCCAATTTTTGTTGTCCAAGACTTCTTCAATCATTTTAACATTTCATGACTTTTGGAGCTCTGAATTTTGGTACACATTTGTTCATAATTATTTTATTTCCTTTATGAATCAAACTTCTTAATCAATACATCAAATCTTTCTTTATCTTTTGTAAGAGTTTCTTAGATAAAGTTCATGTGATGCAGTGTTAGTATAATGACCCCAGCTTTCTTTGGTTTCTGTTGGCCTAGACCATCTTTTCCCAACTTTCATCTCAGCCTGTTTATGAATTTAGATTTAAAAATGATTCTTTTGCACACACTGGAACTTGATCTTGTTAATTTTATTTTATTTTTTCCCATTCTGTCAACTTGTGTTTTTGAATACAGTTTACTCCATTTACATTCAAATCAAATACTGAGAAGAAAAAAACTTACTTCAGCCATATTTATTTGTTTTGTACCTTGTTTTATCCATATTTGTCTGGAGTTGGATTTTGTTTATTTTCTTTATAATAATACATGTGACTCCTTTTTCGCTTCCTTTTGTATTTATTCAGTGACAGAGTTTGTGTATGTACTCTAACGTCTTTTCTTTATAAATTTACATGCAGATTAAATTTGACATCCTAAAGTTAAACCCATCTAATATGAATGGAAACTATTTAACTCCAACTGTATACAAATACCATGTTTTTGTACACATTTCTTTCCTTTTATTATATCAATGTCACAAATTATTTTTATAAAAAAACACACCAAGTGAGAGAAGTCAGTTATAAAAGGTCAGATATTGTAAAATATCAGAATTGGCAAATATATAAACAGTAGACTAGTGCTAGAGGATTGAGGAAGGGTTGGGGACGTTGTCTTACGTGGAGTTTCTCTTGGAAGTAATGAAAGTGTTGTAACATTGATTGTGGTAATGGATGCAAAACTCTAAATATATACTAAAGCCATATATACTAAAGCCATTGACTCATCACTTCAAATAGTTGAAATCTATACTGTTTGGATGATATCAAAATAAGACTGCTTTTGAAAAAAAATATAATTTTGGATTCTCTATTCTATCATTTGTACTGGGGGAAGTTAATTACCGTGTCTTGAGGACGCTCAGGCAGCCTACCTATGGAAAGACTTACATGGCAGGGAACTGAGGTTTCCAGCCAACAGTGGGCAAGGAACTAAAGTTATCAAAAACTTCATTAATGGTCTTTGCTGATCTGATAGATGGAAAGTGATATCTTAGGAAGTTTGAATTTGCTGATTCTTACTAGGAGTGAGATGAGGCATATTTTAACATTTTTAAAGGCATTTATGGAAGAAGAAAAAGAAGCAAAAACCTGTACTCCATATGCAATGACATTAGGAAACATTTTTTTGTGTGTGTGCTGCAGATCAAACCTAGGGCTTCATGCATGTGAGGCAAGCACCCTATCACTAAACCACATTCCCAGCCTATTAGGAAATATCTTTAACCCCAAGGCATAGTATGTTATAGTTAAAAGTGTATGGAGGATTAATAAATGACTTAAGTAAGAAGAAGCTGAAGCTGATGTACTTCAGAGGAGGACACCAGCAATTGGCACACGAATTTGTTCTGTGGAGAAAAAGAAACAATTTTACACTATTGGTGGGATTGTAAATTAATACAACCACTATGGAAATCAGTGTGGAGGTTTCTCCAAAGACTATGCATGGAACCCCCATATGACTCAGCTATGTCTCTCCCAGTATTTATCCTGAAGAATTAAAGTCATCATACTGTAGTGAAACTTGCACATCCATGTTTATAGCATCACCATTCACAATAGCTGAAACTTGCACATCCATGTTTATAGCATCACCATTCACAATAGCTGAACTATGGAATCAGTCTGGATATCTATCAATGGATGGATGGATAAAGAAAATGTGGATGATGGAGTTTTATTCAGCCGTAAAGAAAAATGAAATTATGTCATTTGCAGAACTTGAGACCATTGTTAAGTAAAATAAACCAAACTGAGGAGGTAAAAAAAAAACCAACAAATTATTTTTATAATCATGTCCCCATAACATACACAATTGTAATTTTTTATGTGTTTATGTTAGATTTTGGGTATTATTACCATTGGAGTTATAAATAAGTATTACAAAATTATTTGATTTTAAATTTTCACATGAGTTATTGTTCACTGCCTCCCCTTTTGACCAGAAAGTCTTCATTTAGTGTATCTTGTAGGCAACGTATAGTGGAAATGGTTCTCTCAGCTTTTGTTTATCTGAGAATGTCTTAAAATCTCCCTCATGACTTAGGTATAGTTTTGTAGCATATGGAATTCTTGAGTTTCTTGAGTTATACCTTTTTTCTCTCAAGTTTTTATGTGTATGATCAACCTCCTTTGAGAGCAATGTTTCTGATGACAGATCTGCCAATAATATTTTTAAGAGTCTATTGTATGTGAAGAGCCTGTTTTTTTGCTCTCAAGAACGCTCACTGTCACTGGATTTTGGCGGTGTTAACTATAACTCAGTGTTGGGTTCTTTACTTTACCTTCATTATAGATTATCATCATATGTTTTAGGAAATTTGGGCTATTTTTTCCTATAATTTTTTTCAGGAAATACTTCTGCTCTTCTCCATTTCTGAGATTTCTATATTGTCCATATAATTAAGTTGGTTGGTATTCCACAGGCCCCACACTCTCAGATCAGCCAATATTTTTCTTTCTATTTTCTTTCTTCTCTGAAAAGACATTTTTATTTTCTTTGTCTTCAAATATGTTGTACTTTCTTGATTCTATCAATTTCTTATGCTGTTTATATTAGTTTTCATGGCATCACTCAATTTTTTATCTTGTTTACCTTCATCTCTTGAGAATACAGAAAATATTTGCTTTAAACATTTGTCCATGGAATCAGAAGTCTTGTTTTTTCTGGGATTGTTCCATATAGGTATTTTAATGGGTAATATAGTCATGTTTCTTTCTATGTTGTGATTCTTTTTGTTGACAGTAAGGTTTTAGATTATTCTAAAAGAACTCTAGAAACCAGAGTCCCATTTTTTCCCATTTTTTTGGATGCTTGTTTGCTTTTATTGAAGAATTCTTGCAATACCTCTTTTTAGATTTTTCTAAACTATTTTTGTAAGGGCCATTCCTGGTTGTGTGTGATTCTTGGATTTTCTTTTCCTTAGGTCATGTTCATCTAAAGATTACAGAGCTTTGTTGGTTTTGAATTTCAGGGAGAAAACAAGGCAAGAGTAATGGAAACGAAAGCAGACAGTGTCACCCTTAGATTGGAAAGGTAGCTGTCCTGCATGTTGGTCTGGGAGCTGCCCAGAGGACATTCTGTATCACAGATGGGTTTGCAGTCTAGTTCTTAGTAACCTAGCAAGTAATCATCAGAAATGGGAAGGCAAGGCACAAAATCATGTTCTTTTTGAGAAAGATATTGATTCAAATCCATATTCAAATATGTACTGGATATGAAAATTGTTAAATGTGACTTAACCAGTCAGAGCCTGAGTTTTCTCATCTACAAAATGGGTGGGTATAAGCTGTTGTCACAGGTTTGATCCAAGGAGGAAGCATGCAGGTAAAGGCATGGCTCATGCTCATCAGTGAAACAGTCCTGACATTTCAGTAATCATCCATCTAGTCCTTTCTATTCATCTTTTTTTTCATATTTAGAATTAGCCTAGAAGAGGCAATAGGATGGAGGTTGCTCTTGGTACTTGACAATCACCACATATAAGCATGACCTTCAAGATGGTCACATTTATGAGCACAGTGATAACTGGAGAGAAGACACAGAGCCTTCTGGGAGGTGCCTCTGACTCTTGCAGCATATGGAACATAAGAGTGCCCACAGATCCAGGGGAAGCCAAGGCAAGGTTACCAACCTAAACTTAACTTCACACTGTCACCTGTATCTAGGACAAAATAGCTCTTGACCTTCACATTTTCACTTCATACTTGAAATAGACTGTCTCCTCAGTGACATACAGAGCTCTGGGATTGCAAAGCTTTGTCCCTAGGAAGAAGGGCAGATGATGTGAGTGATGGCCTCTACATGGAAGGTCAGGCGTCCCCAGTTCCCTTCACCTCCTATGTCTCCATCGAGAAAATGAGAAAAACAGTGCAGGGGCCCAAGAGTCGGGATTAGAGGGGCCTGTGGCCACCTCTCATTTGGGAATGATGACAGCTGGACATACTGCTGCCCTGGCT
>PVKS010034269.1:0-21013 GCA_004027875.1 Aplodontia rufa | reverse complement strand
AAACTAATTTACCCAAGAATTAAAAAACAAAAACACCAATCACAAGTTCAATTTTAATAAACATACTTATTCACAGAAATTTCACTATTTCGTCACATTACTGTATACAAGCAGAAGATAATACAGTGAATGTTTTCAGAAACAGAATTCAGATTTTTGACCCTGAAAGCTAGAACATTTAAAGTTTCAAATATGAATGTTATATCATTTTGTTATGTATTTTAAGTAGCAAAAAAAAAAAAAAAAAAAAAAAAAAAAAAAAAAAAAAAAAAACACCATGATGGGGGTGTGAGAACAGATGATAGCTTGTTCTACAATTCTGTATTATATGGCATCAGTAAAGGAATCTGATAAAGAGTGCATACATGTTCACAAATTTAAAACATAAAAACTTAGGTCTGTATAAGTGACTTGGGAGGTTGAGGCAGGAGGACTGCCAAAGCCAGTCTCAGTAGCTGCAGCAGGGCCCTCAGGAATTTTGCAACATCCTGTCTCAAAATAAAAAAATAAAATAAAAAAGGCTGGGGATGTAGTTCAATGGTTAAACACCCCAGGGTTCAATTGCCAGTACCAAAAACAAAAGAATTTAAGTCTGTATATTTTATAATCTCCAAATACACTCTGAACTAACATATTTTGGGTGCGGAATACCACTATAGTACTATTAAAAATTGGGCAGACTTTTTTCATAGCAATGACAAACTACATGAGACTGGTTTTCATCTTAACTGCTCATATACAAAACATATATATGATTAGAGATGAATAATTTTGATATGTGTAGACATTTTAATAGGAAAAAAATTTAAAATATTCAACATTTAAAAGTATTAAATATTTTACATTGAGTAGTTTATGATAACTAGAAAACATGATACGTAACAAATATACTTCTTTTATGAGTTTTAAACTATTCTATTAAAGGATTTAATGTGCTTCAAAATTACTTTTACATGTGTGCTTTAAATTTCAAGCATTTGTTTTCAAGATGTTAGGCTGCAAAATAGGCCTGCGTTCATACCTTATAAACTCTTCTCCAGTTCTTTTTGTTGTCCTTTAACATTCGAGACCAAAGCATGTTCATAAGTTCTGGAAATTGTTCATACATAAATGTAGCCCTGAAAAAAGGATAATTTTTCTTAAGAGTTTGCAATATGTCAATTTTGACAGTAGATGGCAGGCTTGTTCTAAGTTATCATATTTCTCCAAAGAGCTTAAAAAAGAATAAGCTTAACTCAAAAAATCTGGATGATGCACTTCCTTGAAATGTTTTTCTTATAAACACTACCTAGTATATTTGTGGCCTCATTCATTAATAGCATGCTTTGCAAGTTCTTCATTCACTGACACAGTGGCCCAGATGTTCATCAGGAAAAAATCTTTATAATTTTATTTCAAGTATTTTAAACATATTCTTTAAATTCTGCATGGTAAGTTACAGGAAGTCTAGAAACGTCTCTGAAAAAGAGAATTTTTTTGAGATAATTTTTAAAGGCACTGGACCCTGTATAGAACTTTCCACATTATCTGAATGATTATGCAAAATTTATATTTGGCAGCTAGTTTAAAATGGAAAGCAAATTTCACATTTCTATGTAAAGATACTTTGATTCTTCCTGCATTGCTGAGTCAAATTATCACTTACTTGGCAATCTCTCCCATGAGCTGCCCAGAAGGTCCCCAAGGATCATCATTCGTTGCTTCTCGAACCTTAGACTCAATCTCTGAATAATTCATAACCACATTGGTGCTGCAGAGAAAAAAAATGCACGCACATACGCACAAAGATTAGCATCAAAACTGAGAAACACATGAAAACTTAATAATGACACTACTGGGTGTCTTAATGAGCTACCTCTACAGAGTGGGAAAGAAAATATCTTTTGTGCACAAACTACCTCAAGTACACTATATAACACATTTAAGTTATCTTTAAGAAGATTTTACTATCCCACTATCCTTCAAGAATACAGAGAGACTGCATTACGGCTGGCCTAAATCCAGTAATTAAAAAAAAAAAAAAGGTTTTGGGTTAAATTAAAAAGGAAACTGAATATGGTAGAGTCTATTATGACACTAGGTTGTCAGTTTCTTGGCAAGACTTGGTTTACATGCCAGCTTGTATTTCCCGATTACAGAAAATTCTACAGATTAAGCAAAATTACAAAGCAGCTGAACACTATGTTATGTTTTTTAAAAAAGGAACAAGTTGACCAAAGATAACTCAAAGCTGTTTAGAACTACTTTGAACACTTGTGATCCTTCAGTCTTTTGTCGTTTATTATATCATATGCATTTTCCATGTCATCATAGTTATCCCCACTTTTATTGGCTACTTAATATTCCATCAAGAATCTATATGGTATTTAACTTTCCCTTAAGATTTCAGCAATAATCAAGAACATAGGCTCCAGGAGTCAGACAGATCTGACACGAATCATACTTTGTTACCTCTGGCAAAATAAATGATCTTAATGTCAATTTCCTAAAATGTAAAATGGAAACAAACAAAAATAACACATCAAAAGACAGCATACTGGGGCTGGAGTAGTGGCTTGGCGGTTATGGCGCATGCCTGGCATATGCAAGTACATGGGTTCAAACCCCAACACCCACAGACACAGAGTCAGAGCAACAAAAGCCATGCGAAAAACTCAATAAAAAATGATTCTCTCTCTCTCTCACACACATACTGTCCTCTCTTTAAAAAACAAACAAAAAAAGACAGCATATTAAAAGATGTTTAACACAATGACTGACACAAAGGAAGTACTCAAAAATGTTAGTTAACATAACTGAATATAATAACCATTAGAATTTTTAAAAAATTAAATAATACTTTAATAGGGAAGAATTAACATCGGAAAAATTAAGAAAAATGATTGCAAAATGTTTGGTTGTTAAAATGTAATTTGTCATCCTTATATGAATTTAAGAATTCAAATATTCTGAGAAGGAATAAAGAAATATTATGAAAATGTGATTATAGTAGTACTCACTTGCCATCAAAATCTCCAATGATTACTAAGCAACTGTTATATAACAGATGCCTGTGAATAAGGTACTTCAAATCTTCTACTTAAAATTAAATCTCAGAAATAGCAAAAATAAATCAGAATTTGGTAGCTATTACTTATATGCTACCCTCTTTTTGCTATCTGGCTTTTAGTCATCAAAAAGCTCTATTTTGTCAAATAAGGAAGGTTTGATTGAAACTGACACTCACCATCTTTTCAAATTTACTGTAATCCCTTCAATTTCTTTAACTTTAGGAAAGAGACTAATAAGTTTGGGTCAAATTTTAAAGGAACAATTATGCATATAATTGACTTGCCAAATCACTGAATAAATGCGGGTTCTAGATTTACATTTAGAATAGTGTTCTATTAAGGAAGAAAAGCGAAATCCTAGCATATTCTTTTGAATACTGGAGAAAGCACTCTGATAAAATATCAACTAATTTGATAAATAAAAATTATTTCCCTGGAACTAAATACATCCATAATCTCCACTGTCCCTTCAAACCCTATTCTTAATGAGTTTTCATAAAAATCCAATAATGATCCTATTGACAATAGTTGTATGTATAAATGCAGAAGAATAATTTTATCTCCAGTTTTTATCAACAATGGAACTAAAATAAAACCCAGGCAGCCAATAACGGATATGCTTTTTAAGATGCCTCAAAATGATAGATTTCAGGATGCTTTTGTTTATCCTGGTGGCTGAAGAATGCATGGCTTAGGCAGTTAAAAATGCCAAAATGCAGCTGTGAAAATGAACAATAGCAATTAGGACTGTAATTCACCCAAACATTTCATTACAAAGAACGCACTTGAAATCTCTGCACTGTTTAATTTGTTGGAGAACAAGATGAAAGGAGTTAATCTGCAGTCCATGTACATGAAATATTTTTTACAGAGCCTTCATAAATGCTTTAGCTTTCAGAACACTACTTGCCTTGTTCAAGCTACAAAGGCCCAAGGGTCAAAGGAGAAAGGCCCTGTTTCTGTACCCTTCACAGGGTTCTTAGCTTAAGACCTGTGTGTTGAGTGGTGTGTTTAGAGGTGGCAGAGAGCCAGTAACTTACGGATCTCCTTATTCCCTTGGCTGAAACACAAGGGTGAGCCTTACAGCATACAACAGCTCGCAAGCACAGCCACAGAAGGGCACGGCGGCCCCCACAGCACAGAGTAAGTCTACCTCCAGGAACTGAAATGTGCTCTGTTTTAAAGCCTTTTTCCAACAGAAAATAGGTTTTTCTGTTGCTTTCAGAAACTGGAAAGAATTCTTTCAAGATCTGATAGCACAAATAATTCCAAAATAATGTATTTTTGAGTTTCACTTAATTCAGAAACAACTGTAAACTAAACCAAAATAATATTGTATATTTGGCCTTATGTCATTTTAAAAGAATCATTTCTAAAAAGGTAGAAATAGCCATGTTTTCTTTTGCCCTCAATCCATGTACTGTTCATAATTTCAGTAACTTTTTTTAAAAAAAGGAAAAAAATTTCATTTCAAAGAAGAAAAATAATTTCAGATGTTTGAAGTGGGAAAAAAAGCTAGTTTATTTCTTGAAACTTCCTATGATTGACAGAAATGTCTGAATGACTATTTCAGACACTAGAGGGGGCTCTCTAGTAAGTTTTTAGAGACCTGCAAAATTGAGACAAAGGTCTACCATCTGTTCTCTTAACAAAATTAAAGAAAAATATCAGAAAGTTTCATACCATTTGGACTAACATCACAGTCAAACAGATAACTCCTGAACTTGCATCAATCCTAAATTGAATTCTTTTTTTTCCTCAAAGAGGGACAGAGAGAGAGAGAAACAATTTTTTTCTTCTTTCTTCTTTTTTTTTTTAAATAGAGGGACAGTGAGAGAGATAGAGAAAGAAACAACTTTAGTTTTTCACATGGTCTTAGTTGCTCCAACACTTAGTTGTATACGTGGTACCGGGGTTTGAACCCAGGTCGCTGTGCTTGCCAGGCAAGCACCGAAACCACTGAGCCACCGCTCCAGCCCCCTAAATTGAATTCTTGACTTGGAAACCTAAAAAAATATGGCTTTACACTCTATTACCACTATTAGGACCTTTCCGTTAAAAGGCTGAAGTCCTTGATATAAGATTTTCTACCTGTACTTTCTTTCATTGTAACACTTAAGAACTATAACTAAAAATACTCAAACACCAAAGAAATTTCCCATATATCACTTCAAACCAGGTTGGCAGTGATAATCAAAAGAAAACTCAGCCTATAAAAATTTCTAATGAGTTTTAATGCTTCTGCTAATCACCATCTTTTATCTCCAAGTTTTTACCTGTTTTTAATTTCTTCAAACATAAACAGATATGAAGCTATAAAATGGAGGTGAAAGAAAAGGAAAAAACATAATTTTAAAAATGCTGCTGTACTTTTGACAATTTCTATCATTAAATGAGATCTAGGGAGTCAGTGGTTAAAAGCGCTTGCCTAGCATGTGCAAGGACCCAGGTTTGAACTCCAGCACCACATACACAACTAAGTGTTGGAAGAACTAAGACCAGATGGAAAAATAAATAAAATTGTTTCTCTCTTAAAAAAAAAAAAATTAGATTATCTGAAATGTTATCTACTTAGACTGAAAATAATAACAGAAAGCACAAAATGAATCCCTGTTCATTGTTCTAGGTTTATTCTATATTTTTAACTTTCTCTTTAAGATAAAATAGTGGTCTTGAAAATGGGTGACCACAACAGAAAAATAAGGCACATTTTTTCTGACCAATGATGATTAAGATCATATTCTGGAAATGTAAAGTTAACTACTGTTGGGTAGTTTAGTAATATAAATAGTTAATAATAACAAAACTTAAAGGTCTGGGCAAAAAGAAAAAGCAGAGGGAAATGGAATAATCACAGAGTGAAGAATAGGAAGCTGCTCATGTTTTGAAGATTTTACTGAAGAGCAATTCTGAGCCACTGCTTTTTATGCGGATAAAATTCACAAATGCAACCATCATTGTTTATATGTGTGCAACTGTTCACTGGTACTACCCACACTTCCACATTTGCTCTATAAGACACCCTAACAATTGGAAGGACGGAACTAAGATTTCCCAAGGAAAGGATTTATTCATTTAACCAACACCATTCGCTTGCCAACTGCTGAAAGGCCTCATCCTCAAGCTCCGTGGCCCCTTTTAAGACTGAGCATTGCTCACATTCAGTTAGTTGAGGGCTGAGTAACTTGTTTGTATTTGGTCCTCCTCTTACTCCCCATTCTCCTTTTATTTGACCACTTGACATTGATAAAACCCTGAGCTATTTTACTTGACAAATTTGGGTCCAGGTTTTAGAGGCAGAACAGGTTGAAAGCAAAACTAAAACAGGGCTTTTATTTACAGTTAACATTTGTTCCAATCTGCTTTAAGAAAAATCAGTAAAATGATTAATAAGAAAAAACTGGAACAGTCCTTATTACTGACATTTTCTTTCTCTCACAAATTCAACATTATGCTTTTTATTTTTTTAAGTGAGGACAGTGAGAGAAAGAGAAACAATCAATTTTATTTAGTTTTTCATGTGACTTTTGTTGCTCCAACATTTGGCTGTGTACGTGGTGTTGGGGTTTGAACCCTTGTTCTCATGGATGCCAGGCAAGCACCATAACCACTGAGCCACTGCTCCAGCCCCAAGACTATGCTCTCTAAAATAGACCTACATAACAAAAGAAAAGGTAAAGTGTAAGTATAACCTGGGCCTGTTACTCAAATGGGTCTACATTTCTCATTTGGCTTCTTCTTTTTGTTTTAGGCTTATTATAAAAACTTCATTCATTGTAAGGCTAGGAAATATTTTGAGAACTTTAAATGTGTTTTGTCATATGTAAGTAGACTCAGGTCCTGAGACAAAGAGATGGACAAAACAACTTAGTTCCAAACAAGAGTTTCAAATAATGCCCCCACCCCGTAACTTTCCCATCTTTTCCGTTTTTTTCCCTTCATTAGTTAGCATTATACTGTAACAAAAAAAAAAAACTATTAAATGTCATAAAAATACAAAAACAAGTTGGGCATGGTGGCAGATGCCTGTAATATCCCAGTGACTAGGAGGCTGAGGCAGGAGAATTGCAGTTCAAATATCTGTATGTGCACTAAGATGTGCATACCAATTGGTATATATGTAAAATGACAGAATAAGAATTTAAGTAATTTTGGAAATAACATGATTTTTTAAGAAACTGTATTAGGAAGCAATAATTTCTGCATCAAAATCTATATATCTAAAAGTTACCTATTAACCTTTATTTCAAAAAAGAATAATTTGAAGGGGGGAGTAGCAGGGACTGAACCCAGAGATTTTACCACTGATCTACAACCCCAGACCACTCCCCTCGCCCTCTGCAGTCCTTTTTGAATTTTTTCATTTTGAGACATGATCTTGCCAAATTGCTGAGGTTGGCCTCAAACATGAGCCTCCTGCCTCAGGCTCCTGAGCTGCTGGGATGACAGATGTGCACCACCCTGCCTAGCTCAAAAAAAAAAAAAAAATTTTTTTAATAATGAAGTCTTGTAAAACAATTATGCTCCCTGTTAAGTATCAATCTTTAAAAAAAGTTTATGCCATATAATACCCATAAAATGAACATTTTTTTAATGTTTTCTAGTCAGAATGTCAAGAATTCTAAAAGCTTGATAATGTATGTTGTGACTTTTTTTTTAAATTAGAAGATGGCCTTCACCACATTATCTTTATTTATAAACAACATTTTATACATTTAATATTCATATTTTAAGGCTATGTTTCATTTCATTACAGTCCTGTGAACAGAAACATTTACTGTCACAACCAAGAAGCCTACTACTCTTAAATTCAACAAATATATCACTTTCACTGTTAGAAAATCTGTGGTGCTACAGAAATCACGTGGTGAGGTGGGAAAGCTGCTTAGTTCACTTAGCTGGATATTTACCACCCACTTAGCTATTTATTTATTTCTCTTTCCACATTTTTTATTGGTGTATTATAGTTGTACATAATGATGGAACTTGTTACACATTCATACATGCACACGATATAACAACATAATTTAGCCAGTATCATTTCCCAGTGTTTCTCCCCTTCTTTCTCTCCTCCCATTTCCTGGTCTTTTTCCCTTACTGATCTCCTTTCAGTTGTTATGTGATCCCTGCCTCCCCATCTTTCTTTTCTTTTTTCCTTTCTAGCTTCTACATATGAGAGAAGATACGACCCTGAGTTTGGCTAACTTTGTTTAACATAATGTTTTCAAGGTCCATCTATTTTCCTGCAAATGACATAATTTCATTTTTCTTTAAGGCTGAGTAAGAAAATACTCCATTGTCTGTCTGTCTTTGTCTCTCTTTCTCTCTCTCTCTCTCTCATACACACACACACACACACACACACACATCACATTTTCTTTATCCATTCAAAAACTGACGGACACCTAGATTGGTTCCAGTGTTTGGCTACTGTGAGTTGTGCTGCCACAAACATTGGTATGCATGTGTCTCTACAGTATAATAATTTTTACTTTTCTTAGGATAAATGCTAAAGAGTGGTATATCTGTATCACATGGTGGTTCCATGCCTAGTCTTTCAACGATCCCCCATACTGATTTCCATAGTGTCTGTACTAATTTATAATTCTACCTACAGTGTAAAAGTGATCCTTTTTCTCCACATCCTCTCTAGGACTTATTGTTTATATTCTTGATGACTGCCATTCTGACTGGTCTGAGATGAAATCTCAGTGAACTACATTTCCCTAATTGCTAATGATGCTGAACATTTTTTCATATATTTGTGGGAATTTGTATTTCTTCTTTTAAATCTATGTTTAATATCAAGAAACTATGGTTTAAGACCAAATGTATATCATATTGTCACTTTACACACTGATTATATGACGACCCAACTCAATAAAAATTTAAAAAAGGAAGTATCTGTTTAATTCATTTGCCCATTAACTGAGTTATTTGATTTTTTGGTGTTTTGAGTTCTTTATATATTTTAGATATTAATACTCTGTGAGATGAGTCATTAGCAAAGATTTTCTCCCATTCTGTAGCTTCTCCCTTCACATTCCTAACTGATTCCTTTGCTGTGCAGCAGCTCTTTAATTTGATGTCATATCTCTTATTAACTCTAAGCATTGTCTCACGAGTTTTAGGGGACCTATTGAGAAAGTCATTGCCTATGCTTACTTGCTGGAGCACTGACTCTACATTTTCTAGGCATTGCCTACACCCATTTAAAAAAAGTTTTCTTGATCTGAAAATAAAACACAAAGCAATGAATAATGTCTTCATACAAGCAACAACATGGTCCAACAGATGACTTAATTTTGCTATAGCAAATATTATCATATTTGATTAAACAGTACCTTAGTTATAAAGCAGATACAGTGCTAAACTAGAAATCAGCTGGTGTTCCCTGAATATTATAAAATGAAAACAAATAATGGAAAGTGCAGAAAGAAACAAACACAGTAACTAACCCTGGGAGCTTTCTCTATAACACTGCTCTTGACCTGATTTAAAAAAAAAAGAAAAGAAAATGTGAGAAGAGAGGGAAAATATATTTGATAGCAACTCCTTAGTGGAGAAGTTAAACTCCCTCAGAATCCCACAACTAGCAAGCAACAGTAGGTATTAGAAGTGTTAGGTCATTTTAAAGCTCATTTTGTTATCATGCCACAATCCCTAAAAAATCAGAACATTACCTAGTCTAAATGAAAAAGCCTATTTAATATATAAGACAACATCACATGCAACATCACAAATTGTGAAACTAAAAGAACTAAATGTTGAATTAAAGTTCAAAAGACATTCCTGGTCATGGAAATTACATTTTCTTTTGTTTTTAGAGAATATCAAATACAAACCATACAACTAAAAGGGAGAAAATCAATGCTCTTCATTCTTGTAATGCAATCTTAAAAACACAGTAAAACCATTTGAGTAGGGAAAAACTGAAATCAAAGACATCTAACAACTGAGGATCTCTTAGCAATTCTTCTGCAGTAACATGATTTCAGAAAAGAGTTATCTGCTTACTTAAAAAACACTCTACTTCAGTCCAATGATATTGTATCTATTTGGGATGCTCATGTGCATATTATTTATGATTTCAATTACTTACACAGAAGATCAGGCAGAATTATACACCATTTGTTTTCCTCTTTCCAAGAGTGAACACTACAGTTCTAAACGTTGAAATATGAAACTTTTTGCTTTTAAAAATAACCATCAAGAATTTGCTCTGAAATATATTATCTCATTCTTCAGTTAAACAGGTTAAAAATAAAAATGAAATAAATGAAATAGCAACTTCCTGCCAGGCTCTGAGGAAGGAGTTCTTTTAAAATCTTCTACTTGCAGAATAAGAAAGAACGAGTTAGTTACTATAACTTGGTACCTAAAGTATTTTAAAAATATGGTACAGACAAAATACCTGCATAAGTCCAAACTGTAGCTGCCTCTCTGACATTAAAACCACAGAAAATGTCATGTTAAAGTTCAAAAATACCACTTCTAATTGTTCCCTCCCTACATGATCTAAGATTATAGAAAAGTACCCTTACCTGGAGTAACTATTGTTGAAATTCTAATTATTTTAAGTTACAAGCATGTGTATGTTTTCTTTTTCTTTTTTTAAAAAGAGAGGGACAGTGAGAAAGAGGGAGGGAGAGAATATCAATTTTATTTAGTTTGTCATGTGGCTTTTGTTGCTCTGACACTTCGTTGTGTACTGGGTGCTGGGGTTTGAATAAGTATCCTCACACATACGAGGAAAGCGCCATAACTGCTGAGCCAGTGCTCCAGCCCCTACATATGCTTTTTTCTAACCTGAATACTTAATTCTGACCCACGCTTACTTTCAATTTCAGTGTTTATCATGGGGGAAGAGAACTAAACTACAGATTTTATTTATTTTTTGTTGTTATTGAGGATTGAACCCAGGGTGCTTAATTACTGAGCCATGTCTTTAGTCCTTTTTCAAATTCTGAGACAGGGTGTCACTAAATTCAAGGGTATCTTTGAATTTGCAATTCTTCTGCCTCAGCCTTTCAAGTTGTTGGGATTATAGGAGTGTGCCACTGTGCCCAGCAAAACATAAGAGTTTTTAATCACCTTTGACACTTTCCTACTACTGAACACTGTTGACTGATATTTAATATTCTTGTAATCTTAACTCAGAATTTTAGGCTGTATTTGTACTACTCACAGATAAAGTAGAAATATAAATTCTATGAAAATGTTTTATTTGAAAGTATTTTTTTTGTTTTCAGTTTTGGGGTCGGATGGAAGGAAGAGTAAAACAGTGAAGAGTAAAGAAAACAATAGTAAAAAGTAAATCTAGAGAATCCGTAACATTCTTGAAAGCTTAACGGAATTTCCTATGTTTCTTCAAAATTATGAGAATGGAAATGTTTATGCAGACTCCTGACACTCCCAGAATCAATCTCAAGTTAAAGTATCCCATACATATTATATTTCCTCACTACGAGTAACTGTTATTTAGAGTCACCAAAGTTTTATTTCTCAGATAGAAACTTGCGTGGCAGGATACTTTCTAAAAATGTATTGATTCTCTATAGATTTGATTGCATCATCAATCCAAACTGCTGCCAAACGTGTTGGGTTCCTCTCTTAACAAATATAAGCATTTATTCTCTGTGTATTGTCATTTTCTTAGACTCTGATACACGAGGAACTAGAGGCTGGCTTTCTTTGATGCATTTACCCACACCCACTCCAAACAGAAGTAAATTGTTACCATGGCCCAGAGCTAGAGAACAAAGCTGAGTTGTGAGGTGGATGCCAGTAACTGGCTTGCCTAAATGACTTGTTCCCGCTCATGCACATCAGATTTGGGTGCTTGTTTTTGTTTTTTTTTTTTTTAAAGAAGTGGAGACTGAACCAAGAGCCTCACGTTTGCTAGGAAAATGCTCTACCATTGAGCTACATCCCTAGTCCTTTTTATGTTTTATTTTAACACAAGGTCTCATTAAGTTGCCCATGCTGGCCTCAAACTTGGCGATCCTCCTGCCTCTGTCTCCTGATTACAGGTGTTTATACCATTATGCCTGGCCAGACTTGTTTTATATAAAGTTAAAACTTTGAACAGAAAAGTCTAATGAAGGACCTACTGTATTTTAGAAAGAATCATTACACAGTAAGAGATGTGATACAGAAGAAATTTAATCTGAGAACTCTTACTAGTAGCTGATTTTAACTCATTTATACCACATAGTACTTTCCTTTTTAAACTGTAAAAAATCCATTATGGATTACAAATATTGCAAATAGTCTTTATCTAAATATTTCAAGCTTAAAAAATTAGCATTCTAAAACATGACTTCAACCCCAATACCAATCCGTGCATTAAAGGAATATTTGTTCTTTCACTCATGTAAGAGTTTACCTAACATTCCAGGAAAAATTTTCCAGTTCTGATTCATTATCAGTTTGAATGGGACAGAACTAACCAAAAACTTCCCCCAAATCCCACAGAATATCATCATTTTGTGGTTTATATAAAATTCAAGGTCAGAAAAAGATACTAAATGAATAAACATTGAAGAATTCAACATTCTAAATTTAGTTTCAAATGGTAAACAAAGTATCAGACTAACTAGAATGGATACATAAATTGATCACTTACTGAAAAGATATTTAAATGTATAAAAGCAGAAACTAATGCATTTATAGAAAAAGTCATTAACTGTTTATAGTCCAATATAAAGTCTTCTGGGAAACAGTAGAAACCACATACAATTGCTTTAATAACTCAAAAAATATAGGAAATGAGCCAAAACAAAAATACATAAACCAGTACAGCAGTGGGGTTTCTTACCTTTAAAGTCCATCACTTCTTTCTTCTTTCCAAAAGGTGCCAATCTTTAGAAAACCATTAAGGATAACTTAGATTGGCAAATTTTCATGGAAATAATTTAGTATAGTAGTTTATATAATAGATAAGGAAACGACATGAATGAGAGAAGCCAAGAAAAACTTCCTGATGTCCACAACTGAATTAGGATCTATGGGAGGAAGAAACTATAGCAGTATTTCACTTTTCTTACAACTTCAGTGGTTAGCAATCCCAAATAAAATAATCCATTTGATAACAGCACATTTTCAGGCAATTTCCACACACAGTATTTCAGGAACTACTCTGAAAAATAAGGTCATACATACTAAGGGAAGATTTTGCACATTTATGTATTTTTGCAAACTGAATCATCTTTTAAGGTGATTCTGTGTACAAGCAAATAATGACATTAATGTATCAATAATCTATTAAGATTATTAGGGCCTGAATCTTTGTCTATGGCATACACTAACTGTTGTTTGATTCCTAGACAAATCAACCACTATGCACCTTGGTTTTTTCATCTAAAATGTCCTTCTATATTACTATTATTAAGGAGAGGTTGTGTGTGAAGAATCTAGCATAGTTTTCTGATATCATTTTTAGAGTGAATAACCTCTATCTAAATATGGCTTCTTATGAGTAGACTGGCATAATATGTATTAGTTACCCACATCTCATTCACTGTAGAACTTGACAGCCAAGGTAACTAGCATGTAGTATAGACTACCCAGATTAAGATTTCTGGGACAGAACTATATTGTAAGGCAAAAAAAATCTCTTCACTTATTCACAAGTCCCACCATGCAACTACTACTATCTCACTGTTAAGTTGCATTGATATTTTGAAGTTCCTGCTACTTAATAATCTGGTGATCCATCAACTATGAGCCAGGGTTTTATTAATTAATTAAGTAGCAACTTCTCCTTTAGTGGTATTCTGACATCATCAATAAGCAAAGTCTCTTTTTTGGATTCACTAAACTAACATTTGTATCAACTACTGGAGTTGAACATTCGATAGTATATTTAATTATACCAAAGATTAAGAGTTAAATTATTAAAAAAGGAAGGGAATTACCTAATATGAAATTTATATTTAGCATGGGACACTCCTGTAATTCCAGACACTTGAGAGTTTGAGGCAGGAGAATGACAAGTACGAGGCCAGCCTCAGCAATTTAGCAAGACCCTGTATCAAAATAAAGATTTGGAGATGTAACTCAGTGACACAGCAATCCTTGGTTCTATCATCAGTATCATGACTGCGTGTGTGTGTGTGTCTACATGTATATGTATATAGGCGCAGACGTGCACACACACACACACACACACACACACACACACAATTAGGACTATCAAAAGTAGCAGAGGGCCTGAGAGTACAGCTTAGTGGTAAAGCACATGCTTAGCACTCATGAGGCCCTGGGTTCAATACCCAACCCACCACAAGTGAAAAAAAAGAAAGAAAAAGAATAGGAGAAATTCCAAACTTTCAAAATACCAAAAATGTGGTCCTCAGGACTTACTCCAATGAGGTGTCTAGCTATGCAATGGGTTTTAGAAGGACTATGACATCTAGTTTCTACATAAATTTTCCTTTCCAAGAACACAAATCTTTATACTAGGAAACATCTAGACACTCATTGGGTCTTGATGTCTATGTGGAAGCCCTTCTACTCTCTCCCTGAGACAGGGACTGCTGCTACTGTGACCTGGGTAGGCCAACAGAAAAGCTGGTTTCAACATAGCCACTAAGGAATTACTGTTTTTCAGAAAAGCACTTTGATAGCAGTAAATTTGGGAAATAATGTACCTTATGGCTGGAAAAAAGGGGAAATAATTTGTGTGATGAAAGGAAATATGTTGAAAAGTAGTTTCCCAAATGTGGCAGCAATGGTATCTGGAACAAAGCAGCAATGTGTGTGGTTTCTGGTTTTTTTTTTTTTTTTTTTAAAGAGAGAACAGTGAGAGAGAGAGAAAAAGAGAATCAATTTTTATTTCATTTTTCATGTGGCATTTGTTGCTCCGAGACTTTGTTGTGTACATGGTGCTGGGATTTGAACTTGTGTCCCTGTGCGTGCCAGGCAAGCGCTGCCAACACTGAGCACACCTCTCCAGCCCCCAAAACAGCAATGTTAACAGGCAGAAAAGATAATACTAGAAATTCCCTTTCTACTGCCAGAGAAAAAGAGCTCTTACTACACAAAATCATAGAAATACTTGTAACTATATGCAAACAGCTGTATCAGGGTGGTAATAACTAGAGTAGGGTGAGAAGAGAGCATTTGTGTAAACTTTTAATTTTTAAAAATTTATATATTTATGGTACTGGGGTTTGAACCCAGGGGTGCTCTACCACTGAGCTACAATCTCAGCCCTTTTTTAAATTTTTCTAAGTTACACAGGCTGACCTCAAACTTACCATCCTCCTGCCTCAGTTTCCCAAGCAGCTGGGTTTGTAAGTATGTGCGCCACCACACTTGTCCTACAATATTTTTTATTTATACAATGAAAAAACTTGGCTATATGTTTAAAAAAAAATAAAGGAAAGAAACGTAGTGCTTGTACTGACTTCTCTGTTTGCTAGGGAAGTGTTCCATGGCTAGGGTGATTCAATTCTGCTGAGGATCGCCCCAACTTCCCCTGGCTCAGCAGTCTGGGTCCTCTCAGTGCCCTGTCTGCAGAAGTGAGGCTGTCAAGTTGCTCTATTCTCATCAGATAGGTGTGAACACTACTGCTTCAACAGGAACGCCAGTCAGCAACCCCAAGAAGTTGTTCTATTGTCAGCTATTTTTCAATAACTTTCAAGATTTTCATTTTTATTTTCCTCTAGAACAGCAGTCTAAGTAATGTTTTTAGAAAAATACTAGCAGGGAGCAATGACAGATGCTATGTAAGAAAAGGGTTCCAGGGGAGACTTGGACAATACTGGTTAAACAAAGCCAACTTCATTGCTGCAGCATGTCTCAGAGACTTTTCTAATGGTGCATTCCAAGTCTCCAAGAAGAGACACATTTCTAATACTTCTGAGACGATGTAACTTTTTATTTCTGGCACAACTTGGGAGTGTCCCAAGAAACCCATTTTGGTATATACCATTCTTAAAAGGTAATGTTTTTTCCAAACTATCAAATATATTGTGAGTTTATATTTTTCATCCTTCCACTCTTGTTTTAGTATCTCTTATTTTCTATATTATAGACAGCTTTGCCTTCAGGTTTTTATTTTTATATTTCTGAACTCTTTTAGACAGCGTTCAGGCTTTAATGTGATTTAAATCTTATGTTTTTATCTTATTTCAAAAATCTCTTGCTAGCTCTTTATTGCTGACCTTAGTTTCCTGCCTTATTTTATGCATTTATTTTATTTTTGTTTCTAATTGATACAGAACTGTACATACATGGGGTACAGTGTTTTGTTTTGGTACATGTACATATTGTATAAGTCAGTTTTTAGCACATTCATCACTGGCATACATTTATTATTTCTTTGTGGTGAGAATATTTATATCTTCCAGTTGTTTTGAAATACTCTTTAAAAAAAAAAAGAGAGAGAGGGACAGTGAGAGAAAAAGAATCAATTTTATTTAGCTTTTCATCTGGCTTTCATTTCATTGCTCCTTTGTTGCATACGTGGTGCTAGGGTTCCAACCTGCGTCCTTGCGCACATCAGTAACAGCTGAGCCACCACTCCAGTCATCAATACTATACAGTTAACCTCAGCTACCCTACTGTACAGATGAATTTCTTTCTTCTAAATATACCTTTGCAGCCACTGACCAACATATGAACAGCATTACATGATGTATGTCTTTTTATGCTTGGTTCATCTGTGTTGCTATAAGTTTGTTCTTTTTTTTTTTTTTAAATGTCTGGAGAGTATCCCACTGTTATATATACCGCACTGTCTATTCACCCACTGAAGAACACTTATAAGAGCTGATTCCTTATCTTAGCTACTGTGAACAGTGCCGCAATAAACACATGAGGACAGATATCTCTAACATACTGGTTTCATTTTCTTTGGATATATAATCAGAAATGAAATTGCTGGCTCATCTGGTAGTTCTATTTTACTTTTTGTCTACAATGGCTAGACTAATTTAATTCCTAACACTGGCATGTAAAAGTTTACCGTTTTCCACATCCACACCAGTAGTTATTTGTTTTGGGTAACAGCCATTCTAATTGGGGTATATTTACATCCATCTATCTTACCTATTTTAAATGTCATCTATTTTACCCTCTTTGTACCTTGATTGGGTTTTTAAAAGTGCATTTAAACTTTACTCCAATTCCTCCAAAATTCTTATCTATTTTTACCTGTTTTCTTATTCCTTGTTGAATAATCTTATGCTATACTTTGTTCTGCTAAACTTACTTTCCTTCATATTTAGCTTATTACAGGGCAAGGAGTTCAGGCGAAGAGATAGATGGCTGGTCTCTCCCCAGTCTCTTACTCTTGGCCCAACAGCTACTGCTTTGGGACTTCTCATTGAAGAAGTTAACATTCTCACAAGGGCCAACTACAAATGTATATGAGAAATGCAAAACAATTAGCTTTTTTGAGTCCCAAGAATAAAAATGATTATTCTTACAAATTTGAGCTGTTTTTTAACAATAAAATGTCATTTTCTACGTACTAAGGAGGAACAAGATAGTAGTTTTGCTGCTTTTCATCCTGAAAAATACTTTCAGGGGCTTGGAAGGCTGAAGTCTGGAGTCACCATTGGAGGGCTTTCCCCTCTAAAGCCCACTAATACCCTGAACTTGTTAATTTCATATTAAAAATAGAGGTACTAGCCACCAGCCTTGACTGCTAGAAGAACCATATTAACACTCTTTTTCTGGTGTGTGTCTGTTCATTCTCCAAACCATAATCATATTCCTCTTTCTCGTATTTAGTGCTGGCTGGATTAGTCCACCATAAACTCATCAACACCTTCCCTCAAACACTTTGCTCTTCCTGCATCAGTGGATAGTGTTGGTTACTTCTCTCCCTCCCATTCGCATCTAATCTTTTAGATCTTCTCAATTCTATTTTCCAAGTACCTCTCAAATATGTCCATCCACTTTTCCCTACCCAACTGACACTACCTTATATCAGGGCCACCACCATTTTTAATCTGGGCTATTGTCAATAGCCTTGAAACCTCTCTCTCTGCTTCTATTTATAATTTCCTCCTAGGCTAGAGATAAATGGAACTCTTGCTTAACTATAAATCCTATCCCATTTTAAACCTAGCAAAGACTCCTTTACTGCCTTCAAGATGAAGTCCAAGTTCCCTAACATGACATAGAAGGTTCTTTATTTGAGACACCAATTTACTTTTTCAGTCCCATCACCGCCATTCTCATTTGCAGGCCTTTTGTACAAGCTGTTTTCTCTGTTTCTAAGTCCTCCGCCCACTAATCCCTGTTCCCCAGTTAAAACTACCTCATCATTAGGTTTTAGCCTAAGCATATCGCCAAACAAGCTTCCTTTAACTTCCCACACTATTGGGGGGTTCTGTCTGTATGCTCTTTGTTTACTTTCCTGTCCCCAACGCACAACTCAGACTTAAAGATGACACAAAATATAGTATCTTGCTCAAAGACCCCCCAATGCCTGTAACAGGCCTGGCTACAGCAAATGCTCAATAAATGCTTATTAGCTGAACAAAAGAACTATAACTCTTAAAGCTCTATAAAAAGGTCCTAACTGAACTGGTGATATGGCCTCAAACTACCCATCTAGTCTTTTCTCCCATTTCTTATGTTTTACTTCCTTTGAGATAGTTATAACCTATTATTAGCTGATTAGCATTACTATATCACCAAAGGCCTTTTTACCTTGGCGATTCTGTGCATTCCTGAAATCCCCACATATACTTTCAGTTAAAATCAAAACTGGTTTCTAACAAAAGATGCAAAAGTTAAGGCTTTGAGATTTTTGCCAACTCATACCCTTTCCTTCCTATGAGCAAATCTAACATCATACATATAGCTCTTGTGTATTAGTCAGCCGTGTACAATGGCTACTTAAGAATTTGTGTTAATTCCTTTAACATATTGTAAGCTTTAAAAAGCAGGTAAGGGGCAGGGGTAACAAAATGGCAACAGAGATTATGGAGTTCCATAGCTGAAACTTGCTGAACTAAAGCAAGAATTTCATGGTCATGTTTGAAGATCAAGGGAATACAGTAAGATCTTATCAATAGGCTTCAGGCATATCCAGAAGAACATGTTGAAAAGAAGGTAAATGATGATGTACTAGGAGATGAAGCAGGAAGAACCAAAGCCCACAGGACTACCTGTCAAAGAGGAAGAATACCCTGAAAGAACTGTTGATTTGGCAGCAGATAAGGAGGTGGTAAAAATTACACTGAAATACCACAGGATGAGAAAATGCAGGAAAGGGCTGAACAATTCATCTGACACCAAGTCAATGGTTAATCTGGATAAGCTAAAGGAAAGAGAAGGCAAGATTTTGAATGTCCTTTCAATCTCTAGAAAGTCTGAAGATGATGAGAAGCTGAAAAAGAGGAAAAATAATTTTGGATTGCCGAAAGTTCAGGTGGAACTGGAAACAGAGGATAAAGAGACAAAGAGGAAAAGAGCTGAGCACTTTGGGATTGCCTGAAAGAGTTCTTGATGCCTTCTACTCTTTCGTGGTGGTTTCCATTTCCAATTCTTCTAGATTGTAAGAATACTTAAATGCATAGTCATGTGTCCACATTCTTTCTCACGAGGAGGGAGCATCTATCCCAGCTATATCCATGAACTCCAGCAGCAATGTGATTGTTGTGTTTTCAGTTTTTACTTATTTCTCTTCTTACTAAAAAAAAAAAAAAAAAAAAAAAAAAAAAAGTAGAGCTGGTCCTCATTATTTATGGACTCCATCATTGGAAATTTGCCTGTACACTAAAATGTATTTGCATTTCCAAAATTAATATTCACAGTAATTTCCTGATTATTCAAGGACATGTGCAAAATTAAAATTCTGAGTCATACACTGCACACATTCCCTGCTGAGGTCAAACAAGGTAACACTGTCCTGTTTTAGTTCTCATTCTATAAACAAGTATCCTTTTTGTGGTCTATTTTGTGACATATTTTTTATATTTTTTGGCTTCTCAGTGATTGTGATATTTAAAACAGTCCACAAACTGGACACACTGGTGCTATTCACGAGACTGAGGCAGGTCTGCAAGTTTGTGGCTGGCCAGAGCAAATTAGACCCTGTCTCAAAATAAAAAAAAATTCACAAAGGTCTGAGGATGCAGCTCAGTACTGGGTTGGGAGGTGGGGGTGTGGAGACCAGCCCGAGTGCAGTGCTGAAGTGCTTGCTGGTGTTCTAAATTCAGGAAAGTTGTAACATATCCACAGAGAAGGTATGTATGTAGGATAAGGTTTTTGTCAGGCACAAGTTAATGGTACTACTGACAGTGAGTTCAACAATAAATCAATAAAATATATATTAAATAAGGTATCTTTAAACAAAAACATACAAAAAGGTTGTGGCTAAAGAAAATGTGACCACGGGCTTACGGAAACCTAAGCCTACATTTTTTCCTAACACCATTGGTTCAGTCTGCTCAGTGTTGACTTTACAAAAAATAACTACCTCAAATAAGAACTGACTGTACTGTATCCTATGCAGTTGTTTCCCTCTCAGTGCCTAACAATGAATGCCTCACATAAACGGAGTACTTAAGGTTTAACTGCGAGCAACAGAAAGGGTATATTTTTTTAAAAAATTGACTTAAAAAGTGAATACGCAAATAAAATGTATGGTACCTTGGAAATAGGGGGATAAAGGGGAAGAAGCTGAGACCAAGAAGGGACTAAAATAAATACCACCTACCCATCAAATATAGAGAATGAATACATACCATCCTCGCAAAAAAATTATTTTTAAAAAAGGCTGTCATGGGCTTCTCCTCTGATTTTTACCACACTTTTGAGGAGGAACTAACACCTCTCCTTACTAAGCTATTCCAAGAAATTGAAAAGGAGGGAATGCTCCCATCCACTTTTTATGAAGCAACCATAACTCTGATACCAAAACCTGACAAGGACACATCAAGAAAAGAAAACTACAGACCAATATCCCTTATGAACTTGGATGCAAAAATCCTCAA